>ML297869.1:0-44356 GCA_005239495.1 Nicotiana undulata
GGATTTGGTCGCCCCTGCAGAAAGTCACGCGCCTGCGAGGGCCTGGACCGCGCCTGCGGTCTCGCGCCTGCGGTCTCGTGCCTGCGGACTCTGGGAAAAAGACTGGGGATCGCACCTGCGGGGCTGGGACCGCAGGGGCGGTCCTGCACCTGCGGTCACACCAGCTGCTGTGCACCAGCAGTGGTTTTTGCTGGTTTTTGGCCTGGCGCGGGGTCCGGGAGGCACCTGGGCCCACCCGAGCCCCCGTCCAAANCGAAACTATTCCTAGTCTCGGAATCTCACTCGGACCTCGGGAACATCACGTCACTTTCCAAGCCACATTTCAAATTCTTTAAAACCTCAAAACCTCATTTTGATCCGAAACCACTCAATTCACGCCCGTTTTTCACCAAATTTTACAAATAAGACAAGTCATATATAATAAACCTGTTCCGGGCTCCGGAACCATAGTACGGACCCGGTAACACGATTTTCACATAATTATTTATTTTCAAAATCCTTTATTATTTCCAGAAAACAATTTCCTTTAGAACTTCATTTCTCGGGCTTGGGACCTCGGAATTCGATTCCGAGCGTATGCCCAAGACCCATATTTTCCTACGGACCTTCCGGGACCGTCGAATCACAGGTCCAGGTCCGTTTACCAGAAATGTTGACCAAAGTCAACTATATTCATTTATTAATTATCAAAACTCATTTTCATCAAATTTTCACATAATAGCTTCCCGGCTACACGCTCGGGATGCACACGCATAACGAGGTGAGACTAACGGAGGCTCTCGGAGCCTCAAAACATAAATATAGCTTAAATTACATAAGATGACCCTTTTGGGTCATCACATCTTGTCACACTAAAAACTGCACAACCAGTGCCACTTTTGGGAAGCAAATCCCATATAGAGCTTTTTGGAGAAGCAAGATGTTGTTAGGAAGAAGTTACAGATTGTTGGGTTAGTTGCCATGCTATTAGCATGCACATATGTGGAAGTTTATGTTTTATTAGTGGAAGATTTCATATTTTTGTCGGACAAAGCCTATTCAAGGAAAGAGGTTCTTGAAATGGAAAGAATGATTCTCAACATACTGCAGTTTAACAAGTCAGTTCCAACTACATATGTTTTTATGAGAATACATCTTAAGGCTGATCAATCTGGTAGGAAGCTTGAGTTGCTGTCTTTCTTCTTGGTTGAACTTTGCCTAGTGGAATATGAAATTCTCAAGTTTCCGCCATCATTCATAGCTGATGCAACAATCTATACAGCTCAGACCATACTTTATGGTGTCCATCAGTGGAGTAAGACATGCAAGTGACATACTAGTTACTCGGAAGATCAACTTATGGAGTGCTCGAGATCGATTGTGAGCTATCACCAGAAGCCACCAACAGGAAAACTAACTATCTCGTGGACATTCAGACTACTAGCAATATAACGCACGATTCCGTCGAGGTCGTTCTACCCAATGCAAATTAATGTGTTGTGATGACCCAAGGGGTCATTTTATGAATTAAGACTCCATTCTAGGCTTATTAACTATAAATAGACAAATTTTAAATACCTCAATTTGCGTGCGCGGTCCGGGCGTGAAACCGGAAATTTTTATGTAAAAATATAAGAAATAATAATTTTTAGAATTTAAAAAAATTGATTATAGTCGACTTTGGTCAACATTTGGAGTCAACGGACCCGGATCTGTGATCCGACGATCCCGGGAGGTCCGCAATAAAATATGGGACTTGGGCGTATGCCTGAAATTGAATTCCGACGTCCCAAGACTTAGAAATTAATTTTTTGAAAGAAATTATTTTGCTGAATTATTAATAAAATAAAGAAAAGAATTAACGTTTGAAACCATTGGTATCGGGCCCGTATTTTTGTTCCGGAGCCTGGTATAGATTTGTTATAGTATTTTAATACTATCTGTGAAATTTGGTGAGAATAGGAGTTCATTTGACGTGATTTGGACGTACGGTTGAGAAATATTGAGCTTTGAGTGTTCATGAGAAAAACGATGAGTTTTGAGGTTTAATTCATAATTTTACATGTTATTTTCATGATTTGATCGCATGAGCAAGTCTGTATGATGTTATTAAACTTGCGTGCATGTTTGGCTTAGAGCCCCGACGGCTCAAGTGAGTTTCGGATAGGCCACGGGGTGTTTTACACATAAAAATCTGCTGGTTTTCTGTTCCTGGTGCACAACACTTTTGATCTTCGCGTTCGCATTATCTTCCTCGCGAATGCGTAGTGTAAATTACTGGGTTCATTTTTTCGTTCTAAGCGAACGTGTGCTGGGCCACTCGAACGCGATGCATAAACTGGTCCTGGGAGAGGGGAACTCAAATACGCTATGCGAACGCGGCCACTTGGTCGTGAACGCGGAGGACACTGAGCCTAAAGCTACGCGAACGCGTTCGAAGCCCCGCAAACGCGAAGGCCAACGGGCCTGACCCTATGCAAACGCATGTGATGTGCCGGAGACTTTCGACACATTTAATACCAATTGCTTAGATTTTTGCTCGTTTCAAATGTAATTGTCTGTTATACTTATGTAATTTAGATGTTTTGCAGTGCATGAGGCTTGAGGACCCAAAAACATGGAAATAAAATCAAAAAGCCGCAAAAGAGCAAGAAGAAGAAAAAATGCGATCGCAAAGTAAACATGCGGACCACAAAGTAACCATGCGGACCGCATAATGCTCAAGGAGACTACAAACCACAACAGGTTGTTTGGCCAATCCAAGCAAAGAAAATGCGGTCCATAATGCGACCGCATAACAAGTCTGCGGGCGGCATAATTGATCGCAAACCTCCAGTAAAAGTTGCTAAGATAAAAAATGCAATGGCAAGATGCGGTCGCATATCAACAATGCGGACCGCATAATCCCTATGTGATGACTACCTGGAACCTAGGGCTGAGAAGATGCGATGGAATTGAAGAGAATGCGAACCACATGTTTGTCATGCGACAGATATGCGGTCGCATAACTTGTCTGAAAGGGTATTTTTGTCTAAAATTGACCACAACTTTTAGCCTACTATAAATAGATTTATTAGGATTTTGTGGGGGCATCTTGTCTGAAAAAGGAGCTACATTCCAAGCTTTGAATATTCTCATCTTTTGGAAGTTTGAGAGTGAAGAATGTTGCACTTTGTAAGCATTATGACATTTAATATTCTCATCTTTTTATATTTTAGCATGTGTAGCTAGCTTTAAATACTAAGATTGTGGACCCTAAATGGGTATAATGTTAGTGGGTGTTTAACATTGAATATATATATAATGGTTGGTTGATATATATTTATTTCTCATTCTTCATTTATTATTGGTAGTTGCAAACATTAACAAGTGCCATTATATTCTTTCTTTACTTGGAAAAGTGGGTTACGGTTTGGTAGAAGTAAATATCAAAGACTCAAGGCGTTAACCCTTGTTTAATAGAATCGCTTAGGAATAAGTGAATTTTATTTGGCATAAATCGATTACTCTTAATTGCAACTCTTTTATATTTGGAAAAATCATAAAAGGGAAATACTACCCAACTATTGGAAAATATTGGGTAGTCACTTAGGAATCATTTGCATATCAAAAAGGACCTTCCATTAGAAATATATCATATTAACACCGATAGCATTACATTTTATTGAAGGGGACACAACCTTGGTTTAGTTAATCAAATTAATTACAATCTTGTACAATCATATTTGCTACTAGTTCACTCAATTACAATACTCTTGTTACTCTAACAGAATAGAATTACGATTTAAGTTAAGCTTCACACTACTCAAGTAAACATTTCACGCCTATTCCATGTGGGATTCGACCCCAACCTAGTTGCGTTACTATATTTGACATCGATCACTTTACACTATTTTAAGGTGTAATTTGGTCGTATCAAATTTTGGCGCCGTTGCCGGGGAATATGGTTTTGAAATTACTAACTAGTGTGCACTTTACTTTATATCTTTTCTATTCCATCACACTTTGCTTGTTTTGCTTGGTGTGCTAGGTAAGAATGGCCGACTATGATGAAGAGGAGAATCCCTTTGCGGACATTTAGGAATACATCGATGACACCAACGCTATTCTCCCTCCACGGGTTGAAGCTGCCACATTCAAAGTAGAGCACATGTTAATCATAATGCTTAAAGCTGAAGGATTATTCAGGAACTCTACAGATGATGATCCAACGCAACACCTTAGAAATTTCTTGGGTGTGTGCGCCATGCATAAACAAAACAATGTGACAGATGATGACTTGAGATTGCGGGTGTTCAAATACTCATTGACTGGAGAGGCGAGAAAGTGGATTCAAAATCTACCTCCTCAATCTATCACTTCTAGGCCCGAACTTGTCCGTGCCTGCTTGTCCAAGTGGTTTCCTCAGAGCAAGAAGTCCGAACATAGATATAAAATATTCTTCTTCAAACAACTACCAGGAGAACACTTACATGAAGCGTGGGATCGATTCAAGTTGTACTTGTTGAGGTCACCGAACCATGGTTTTCCCGATACTATTTTGATGGAGAAATTTTACATGGGTTTAGATCCATTGTCCCAGTCCATAGCCAAAAACGCAGCAGACAGATCTTTCATGGACAAGTCATTCCCCAGAATTACACAGATTATAGACAAAATGGCCAAACACAATCAAGCATGGAACTCTGAAGATGCCAGTGGTGGAATTTCTTATAGTACTCCCTCTCTAACCAACATGATCAAAGAAAACCAAGAGAGATATCAATTGATTGCTGGGCTTGCCACAAACATTGATGTGCTAACCAAGATGTTCACGGAAAATCAAACAAAGAAGGTAAATGTTGCGGAAGACATGCAACCAACGGGAAATCAAGAATTCGAAGAGGACAACTATGTTCATAATTCTCAAGGTGGGTATCGCCAGCAAAATCAATGGAGGCCAAACCCGCAAGGGCAAGGCCAACAAAATTGGCGCAATGACGAAGGTGGGTCGAGTCAAGGTAATTGGAACAACAACAATAGCAATTATGCCAACCGGAGTTCCAACCCCTATGTTCCACCAAAGGGGAAATATTACAAGGAGGGTCCTTCCAATGAATCTAAGTTGGAAGGAATGCTTGAAAAAATATTGCATAATCAAGAGAGAGGCGACGCTACAATGAAAAATATGTCCGAAATCGTGGGGTTACATACCGCCTCTATACAAAAGCTTGAAATGCAAATGCGAGACTTGTCGAGAGAACAAAATCCCAAGCTCAAAGGTACCCTTCCAAGTGATACAATTGTCAACCCAAAAGGGACTGTGAGCGGTCCATTTTATCATTGCATGGCTATTACTACTAGAAGCGGGAAAGTACTTCAAGATGAGAATGAACAAGTAGTTGAAGTAAATGATCTTGAGCAAGAAGTTGAGGCACAAGTTGAAGTGCTGGTTGTTGTTGATTGTGAGAAGCCCTCCCAAGAGGTGAAAGTTCAAAAATCAAGGCACGAAGAGGTAAGGAAAAAAGTGAAGGAGACCCCAAAAGCTCCTCCACCAATTCCTCAACCTACTCCTCCATTCCCCAAAGGCTTTCAAGAAGGGTAGATGATAGCAAGTTCGAGAAGTTTTATGAGATATTAAAGAAATTGTCGGTAAACATTCAGTTCTTGGAAGCTTTCCAAGAGATGTCGGGATTTGCCAAATACTTAAAGGACTTGATGACCAAGAAGAGATATACCAAGAATGAAGTGGTGAGTATGACTCACCGGGTTAGTTCTATTATTGCTACGACAACCGTTGAGAAGAAAGAAGACCCGGGAGCATTCACCATCCCATGTACTATCGGTTTGAGAGATTTTGCAAGGTCACTTTATGATAATGGGGCTAGCATCAACTTGATGCCTCTTGCTATTTACAATCAAGCGGGATTGGGTTTGCCAAGACCTACGAGTATGAGATTGCAAATGGCCGACCGTACAATCAAGAGACCCATGGGTATTGTTGATGATGTCCTAGTGAAAGTGGGGAAGTTCCTTCTCCCGGCCGACTTTGTTATCCTTGATTGTTCGGTTGACAAGGAAATTCCTATCATATTGGGGTGACCATTCCTTGCCACGAGAATAACTTTGATGGACTCGGAACGAAATGAAATCAAGTTCTGAGTAAATGATGAGGAAGTCACTTTCCAAGCTAGTAAGGGTTTGAAATTGCCAAATGCATATAAAGAGATCTCAGTCATTGATGTTATTGATGAGGTCGAGGATTCTAGTGACATGAAGATGGCGGAAGAGTGCCTCGGTGAGGCCTTGGCGGCAATATTGGTTAATTTCGATGGTGAGAACATGGAGGGGTATGTGGAGGCCGTGAATGCTTTAGAAGGACGTGGGTCCTATACTTATGCACCGAAGAAGATCTCTCTTTACTTAGAGAATAGAGCCACTCCTTCCGCAAAGCCTTCCATCATTGAGCCGCCACAACTTGAGCTCAAGCCACTTCCATCACATTTGAGGTATAAATTTCTTGGCTCTAATGATACTTTACCCGTAATTGTTTCCTCTTTGTTGGATGATGTGCAGGTAGGTAAATTGTTGAATGTATTGCGGGAACACCGACAAGCAATTGGATGGACAATAGCGGACATCCGAGGAATTCCCGCCAGAATTTGTGAGCATAAAATCCAATTGGAGGAAGGAAGGTGGCCGAGTGTTGAACACCAAAGGAGATTGAATCCATCGATGCAAGAGGTGGTCAAGAAGGAGATAATCAAGTGGTTGGATGCCAGGGTGGTCTACCCCATCGCGGATAGTTCTTGGGTGAGCTCGATGCAATGCGTGCCAAAGAAGGGAGGCATGACAGTAGTCCACAATGAGAAGAATGAGCTCATCCCAATGAGGACGGTCACCGGGTGGAGAGTGTGTATGGACTACCGGAAGCTTAACAGTGCCACGTGCAAAGACCATTTCCCTATGCCTTTTATTGATCAAATGCTTGATCGGCTAGCGAGAAGGTCATTTTATTGCTTCCTTGATTGATATTCCGGATACAACCAAATCAACATAGCATTGGAGGACCAAGAAAAGACAACATTCACATGCCCGTATGGAACTTTTGCTTTTAGCCGGATGCCGTTTGGATTATGCAACGCTCTGGCTACCTTCCAAAGGTGTATGATGTCTATATTCTCGGACATGGTAGAGGATTTTCTAGAGGTGTTCATGGATGACTTTTCAGTGGTAGGTGACTCTTTCTAGCATTGTTTTGACAACCTTAGACAAGTGCTAAAAAGATGTGAGGAAACCAACCTCGTGCTAAGTTGGGAGAAATGCCACTTCATGCTGGATGAAGGATTTTTCTTGGGCCACAAAATCTCTAAACATGGCATAGAGGTTGACCGAGCAAAAACTGAAATAATCTCCAAACTTCCTCCACCAACTTCAGTAAAAGGTGTCCGAAGCTTTTTGGGGCATGCCGGATTCTATCGGCGCTTTATCAAGGGCTTCTCAAAAATTATAAATCCCATGTGCAAGATCCTTGAAAAAGACGCCAAATTTGTGTTTGATGAAAAGTGCCTTAAGGCATTTGAGGAACTAAAAGAGAAGCTCACCACGAGACCCATTATTGTCACACCGGATTGGTCTCTTCCATTTGAACTCATGTGTGACGCCAGTGGTGTAGCTATTGGAGCAGTGCTTGACCAAAGGCATAACAAAGTACTCCATCATATCTATTGTCACACCTCCTTTTTTCCGAAAGGGATATCAGAGAGATTTTCCAATTAAAGTGACATGATTCTATATGGGATTATTCATTCAATTTCAGAGTCTCCACTCGGAATTATTTATACACCGTTGTCCCGAGTCACCATTTATTTAAAATCCCAAATCAAGGAAAATTGACTCTATTTAAAGTCCGCGAAACTAGAAGACCGGGTAAGGAATTCTGTTAACCCGGGAGAAGGTGTTAGGCACTCCCGGATTCCGTGGTTTTAGCACGGTCACTTTAATCATACCTGACTTAATTAAATTGTTTTAATTGCATATTTTAGAACCTATGTACATTTTACCTTTTACCGCTTTTTAATTACTCGATATTTTAGAATTATCTTAAAACGAGTCACGCGTACGTGTACTCTTTTCGTTCGGCGCGTCAAGAATCATGTCACGCGTACGTCTATACAATTAATAGCACTTTATTATTTCAAATTGTTTGACCAAAGTCGCGCGAACGCGAACTTCGATTTATTTTGGAAATCAGCGCTTAAATCATGTCACGCGTACGTGTACACCATTTATCACACTTTATTAATAATGAAGATTTTTTTTGGTCCAGGTTGCTCGAATGCATACCGTAATTTATTTTGGAAATCATAGTTATGTCACGCGAACGTGTACATAACCACGATAATTTGATTAATTAAATTCGTGCGCATACTAGCGATTATTAAGAAACTGTTTTTTTAAAAAACTAATTTGAAATTATTGTGAGGTAATGCGTTATGGAAATTATTGTGGGAGTTATAAAATAAATTAGTTATAGGGAAGTGTATTAACTTGTAGCCTTATTAATATTTTGGATCATTTTCTATCTAAACCCATATACATTTAAAAGGGTCAATTCCTACAAGATTCAAACAGAATCCTTAACGTCTTCAAACTAATAAACCATGAAATACAACCAAAGGTTACTGATAAGCCTATTGCGGCAAAACAAAACAAAATGATACAGAAACTTGAACACAATCGTAACACTAAAACATATGAACACAAACACAAACGAAACAAAGTAAAAGTAATACTGAGACAGTAGACCAAAAGTGAACACAAAGGTACCAAAGATTAATATGGCCAACATGGTTTTTATTACTTACATAATAGGAATTTTCAATTGCAGACGTACAATCACATGGATTCACCATATTAAAATGAACAATTATTCATTTATATTGGCGAAAAATATAAACATGAGAAAATTTCCAATTACATGGTTACGGATTTCACTTGGGAAAGACATTAATCAAACATGACTGATGAAAGCACACATTATCATTGTAAATTAAACCTCATCTTTTAATTGCCTTTCTAAAGCTTGATTCACAATAATTAGCAAAATAAAGAGGAATTAATATAAATGAACCTGTTAAGTGCTTCTTCTTTAATATGTAAAGAAATATTTTTGCAACAGGTTCAACAAGATGAAGTCCCGAAGAAAATACAACAACAATACGAAGCAGGAACCGAAAACTGATCTCGAACGGACACTCCAAATCGAAAACCCACTTCAGCTTAACCCCATTTTTGAACTTAAATTTCTGAAATTGGAATGAAGAGAGCAGCAACTATGGTGTTTTAAAGGGTGAGATGGCTGAAGCTTTTATTTTCTTCAATCTTTCCCTTTTTGTCTTTCGTTCTTCTTCTTCTTCTACCTTTGATTCCCCTTCGTATCCTCTATATATAGGAGTAGTTCATTCTTAACCCATCCTTTTGTGAATTGAGTTCGTGAGGAGTTTTTGGTGTTAGATCGTGTGTATGTGTGTGATGTGGGTGTGAGTGTGTGAAAGAGTGGAGGGAGTTAGGGGATTGGGATGTGGGTGAGAGACGTAGGGAGTGTGAGTTTTTAGGCTAAAAAAATGGGATTAGGATTATTAAAAAAATAGATTTTTAAGATAACAATATAAATTTTTACGTTAATATCTTTATGCTAGACCAAATTTTTAAAAAATCAGGTCTCTTTCATGTTAACAAACTTAATCTCTTTCACGTTAATTTTTATTTATTTTTATTTTTTAAAAGATAAATTAAATTATAAAGATAAGAAGATTAACAATATTTCTAACAACATAGGGAAGCTAAATATTTACATTTACTTTAAATGATACTAAAAAAATAATAATACCATAACTTACTTATTAAAATTCTAAATAAAAGAAACCGAATATTAATTTTTGTGAATTTTCCTTTCTCTTGTAAATAGAAATAAAACTTATGCTCTAAGAAGTTGAATATTTTTGTAGTTTTTAGTTTAAATTAGTTTTTATTTTTAAATAAAACCTATTAAGAGCGAGATAAAAGTATAAAATATCAAGATTAGACCTAAAAGAAATATTTACACTAAAATAGTATAGAATTTGGGTGTGGTAAAAAATTAGTTGTTCACAGCATGACCCTATTTACTTGGAAACATGAAGAGTTTTCGGGCTAAGAAAATGAACACGGTGACTAATTTATGACCTCACTATTATTTGAAAAGGAAAAGAAGATAAAAGAAAAAGATGCGACCGAGCCTTGGTTTTAGGCCGCCTACATATCCCGGGTTATAAGGGAATCAGGTCACGTGTAGTTTAAGTGAAAGAAGAGTGATGGAGTATTCTTAGAGGGAGTGTCGAGTGAAGTTCCGTCGAGGTTCCGATCTGGGGTTCCTACTATTACATCAACATGAAAAGAAAATTACATACTCTTGAAATATAAGAGTTACAAAATTCCTATATAAATGCCATCTGGAGTCTTGTCTTGATTCTTGACTTGCTTCCTCCATTGACTTTAGACTGAAACTTGATGTTCTCTGATATAAAAGACTATGAAATATTCTCACAGGCTTGTTTCTTGATCAGGTGATAAGAAGATGGATCTTGAAATCCTTTGTCTCTGCATGCATCATGTAAAAGCTTCTTCGGCTGGTATTGAGATCAAATGTTTCACTTTCTCTGGCGAGAGATGGAATCTTATTTTTGCACATCCAATCTGTGCTTTGCAGAAAAACCTACAAGCCATCACAAACAAACAACACAAACAAAAATTTTCTGCCCCAATTTGCACTAGAATTGTTTTGTGAGTTATTAAAAATACAATAAACTATCTTAGCTATTTCAAAATGAGGAATTGAAAGAGAAATGGGCTCCTATTTTTTTTTTGATAGGGGATGTGGTACCCTATGTTAACATGATGGAAGACAACCAGGGGATGTAGTACCCTTTGTTGGCAATAAGATGAGACTCGTGGCACTCTGAGATGCTACTAGGGGATGTTGTACCCTATGTTAGCAATGAGAAATACAACCAGGGGATGTAGTACCCTGTGTTGACAATAAGATGAGGCTCTTGGCTCTCTAAGATTCAACTAGGGAATGTCGTACCCTATGTAGGCAGAAAAATAAATGCAACTAGGGGATGTAGTACCCTATGTTAGCAATAAGAAATGCAACCAGGGGATGTAGTACCCTGTGTTGACAATAAGATGAGGCTCTTGGCTCTCTAAGATTCAACTAGGGAATGTCGTACCCTATGTAGGCAGAAAAATAAATGCAACTAGGGGATGTAGTACCCTATGTTAGCAATAAGAAATGCAACCAGGGGATGTAGTACCCTGTGTTAGAAATAAGATGAGGCTCATGGCTCACTGAGATGCTACTAGGGACTGTCGTACCCTATGTTAGCAATGAGAAATACAACCAGGAGATGTAGTACCCTGTGTTGGAAATAAGATGAGGCTCATGGCTCGCTGAGATTCTACTGGGGAATGTTGTACCCTATGTAGGTAGAAAATAAATGCAGCTAGGGGATGTAGTACCCTGTGTTGGCAATAAGATGCATCCAGAGAATGTAGTACTCTGTGTTGGCAATAAGATAATGCTACCAGGGGATGTGGTACCCTGTGTTGAAGATAGGGTATTGATTCACTATAATGAAACTAAGAATAACATGATTACATGTATATTAGAAGAAAACTAAGGATTTGAGAACTTCACTTGGTGGTGTTCGTCTTTTCACGAATTGTTTCTTAAAATTGTTCTGTTCCTGTTCTGAACAAAGAAAAATTTGTTAGTTTTAAAATGGTGGTTAGTTTGTGGCCTTGATTTCTTGGGCGACTTGACCTTGCGTCCATTACACTTGTTAGAAACACTGACTCCGCCGATGGTCGTACAAATTGCCGGGAGATTCTGTCATTACTTTCTGGAGATCTTCTTTCTCAACATCAAAACCTGACTATTTTGCGCCTATCACCATTTGTGTTTATGGTGCAAACAACCTTGCTCCCAAAATAACTTTTAACTGAGTAACTTTTGTTGACCCTTGACACATTGTTCAGTCCTTCAATCTTTTTGCTCATCAAGGAAATCAGAGATGGCTTTACGACTTTGCCCATGCATGTTCATGCCAAAAAAGTTTTGCTTTATATAACAGGGAAACTATAACCAGTTTTGTGGCCTTTTCTTTGCTTTGATTTGACAAAATTATACTGAAGAGGACTCAAAAAGAATAGTACGAAAGAAAACAAGAAAGTGAACTAATAGGTATTACAACTTAATCAAGAATTGTACCTTTCAAAGAATAAAAATAGAAAGGACTTATCTGGAGAAATATGCTAACTTCAATGAACATGACATGCACTTTGGATTGGATGCCCGATCCGTCTGAACCGTCTAATTCTCAAAATCCGTTGTAAACTTCACCTTAAAACTGAGTTCTTTGTCTTAACCATGCTTGTGCCATGATATATGAAATTGATAAACGATGCCCTTTGTGGGTTTTCACCAATTGACCTCTCTCATTTTCCTTTCTCTCAACTCACTATCGCCTTATAGTGCCCGTGAGGGTTTTCACCCATAAGACTCTCATTTGTCTTTCTCTCAACTCAATATTTCCTTATGGTGCCCGTGAGGGTTTTCACCAATAAGACTCTCTCATTTTATTTCTCTCTATTTACAATGGCCGAGGCATCACCGTAATATACCAACTTAGAATTCTTAAAAGTTGATCAGAAGGTCTTAAAAGGAAAAGGTAAAAAGAACTATTGAAACAAATTACAGCTTTTGGAACCATTTTGACGGAAAAACCATCGAAAATAAAATAAAATCATGCCCCAGTTTCTTTGAATACTAGGAAATGTGGATTTTTATTTTAGTGTGACCGAACCCCCGAGTGAGGCTGCCTGCGTATCCTTTCGAAATCATGTCAGACGTAGTTCAATTAACATGAACTTGTTTTGATGATTTTTTTTTTTGATTTCTTTTTTTTTCTTCTTGATTAAGTACAATGGTTCTAAAAGAGGGGAAAACAAAGAAATAATATAAACAATGCTTCAAAGGTTAAACTATGGTTGATCAGTGTTTGAGTAGCGAGAATGATAGCCTTTCGTCATCCCAACCTGAGAATGCTAAGTATGAAAATGCTCCAACAGAGTCATGTCAGACATAATATCTCTTGACCGCATCCGCATTAACGGATATATCAGTCACCTTTCCTTCTATATCTGTCAAGTGTAGAGCTCCTTTTGACAATACTTTCTTGACGAGGTAAGGACCTTGCCAATTCGGGGCGAACTTTCCTTTTGCTTCTTCTTGGTGCGGAAAGATACGTTTCAAAACAAGTTATCCTACCTCAAACTGTCTTGGGCGCACTTTCTTATTGTAAGCCCGTGCCATTCTTTGTTGTTATAATTGACCAAAACAAACTGCCGCCAAACATTTTTCATCAATTAAACTCAATTGTTCCAGTCGGGATTTGACCCATTCAGTGTCCTCAATTCCTGCTTCAACAATGATTCGGAGAGAGGGAATCTCAACTTCCGCAGGTATGACTGCTTCAGTGCCGTAAACCAACAAGTAGGGCGTTGCGCCAACTGATGTACGGACAGTTGTCCGGTATCCCAAAAGAGCAAAAGGCAGTTTCTCGTGCCATTGCCTAGACCCTTGGACCATCTTCCTAAGAATCTTCTTGATGTTCTTGTTCGCAGCTTCAACAACTCCATTAGCTTTGGTCCGCTAAGGAGTAGAATTGTGATGCTCAATTTTAAATTGTTCGCATACCTTCTTCATCAGATGAATATTCAAATTAGCATCATTATCCGTAATAATGGTTTTCGGAATACTGAAACGACAGATGATGTTGGAGTGAACAAAGTTTACTTCTGCTTTCTTGGTGACCGCCTTCAATGTAATATCTTCCACCCATTCGGTGAAGTAATCAATTGCAACCAAGATGAATCTGTGCCCATTTGAAGCTTTTGGCTCGATTGGGCCAATGACGTCCATTCCCCAAGAAACAAAAGGCCAAGGAGCCGACATAGGATATAAATCTAAAGGAGGCGAGTGAATCAAATCACTGTGAATCTGACATAGGTGGCACTTGCAAACAAAAGGAAAGCAATCGCGTTCCATAGTAAGCCAATAATATCCTGCCCGAAGGATTTTCTTTGCTAGAACATATCCATTCATGTGCGGACCACAAACTCCCGAATGCACCTCATTCATAATCATTTCAGCTTCTTTGGCATCCACACATCTCAAAAAATTTAAATCCGGAGTTCTTTTGAATAGGATTTCCCCACTCAAAAAAAACCATTAGAGAGTCGCCTAATAGTTCTCTTTTGATCCCTATTAGCATGTTCCGGATATTCTCTTGTTTTCAGATACTGCTTGATATCACGGTACCATGGCTCACCATCTAGTTCTGCTTCAATTGTATTGCAATAACCATGTTGATCCCGAATTTGAATTTCTAACGGGTCGATGCGAGTATTACCCGGATATGGAAGCATTGAGGCCAGGGTGGCCAGGGCATCAACTAATTCATTATGAAACCTGGGAATGTACCTGAACTCGATGGACTTGAACCTTTTGCTAAGATCCTCCACACATTGTCTGTATGGAATGAGCTTGATGTCTCGAGTCTCCCAATCACCTTGAGCCTGCCGAATAAGCAAATCTGAATCTCCAATATCCAACAATTCATGCATATTTAGATTTATTGCCATGTTCAAACCCATGATGCAAGCTTCATATTCTGCCGTGTTGTTTGCACAGAAGAAACGAAGTCGCGCCGTGGCAGGGTAATGTTGCCCTATAGGTGATACAAGAATTGCCCCAATCCCTACGCCTTTGATGTTGACCGCCCCATCAAAGTATAGTTTCCAAACTTGATTGTCATCTTGGACTGCTTCTTCAACTAAATTAACCTCTTCACCTGGGAAGTATGTGTTCAAAGATTCATACTCATCATCAACCGGATTTTCTACCAAATGATCAACCAAAGCTTGTGCCTTCATGGCTGTACGAGTGACATAAACAATATCAAACTCTGTGAGCAAGATTTGCCACTTTGCCAATCTGCCTGTTGGCATTGGCTTCTTAAAGATTTACTTCAGGGGATCCATTCGGGATATGAGGTAAGTTGTATTGGCCAAAAGATAATGCCTAAGCTTCTGAGCGACCCAAGTTAAGGCACAACATGTCCTTTCCAAAAGAGTGTATTTGGCCTCATAAGTGGTGAACTTTTTGCTCAAATAATAGATTGCTTGTTCCTTTTTGCCTGTGGAATCATGTTGACCCAGAACACAACCAAAAGAACTATCCATTACTGACAGATATAGGAACAGAGGCCTACCAGGTTCCGGCGGTACCAAAACAGGGGGATTTGACAAATATTCTTTGATCTTATCAAAAGCTTCTTGGAACTCATCTGTCCATTTGATAGCAACGTTCTTTTTCAAAAACTTGAAAATAGGCTCACATGTGGTTGTAAGCTGCGCGATGAACCTATTGATGTAGTTCAACCTCCTGAGTAAACTCATGGCTTCTTTTTTATTCTTTGGAGGAGGAAGCTCTCGAATGGTCTTTATCTTTGAGGGATCTAACACAATGCCTCTTCGACTAACTATAAAACCCAAAAGCTTCCCAGAAGGAACTCCAAATGCACATTTGGCTGGATTGAGTTTTAAATTGTACCTTCGTAGCCTTTCAAAGAACTTTTTCAAGTCTTGCACGTGGTCATCTTGTGTTCTGGACTTAATGATCACGTCATCAACGTACACTTATATCTCTTTGTGCATCATGTCATGGAATATGGTAGTCATGGCCCTCATGTAAGTTGCCCCTGCATTCTTCAAACCGAATGGCATGACTCTATAACAATATGTTCCGCATGGAGTTGTGAAGGCGGTCTTTTCTGATCTTCTTCATCCATCAGAATTTGGTGATATCCGGCATAACAATCCACAAAAGATTGGATCTCATGTTTAGCACAATTGTCAACAAGGATATGAATGTTGGGTAGAGGAAAGTTGTCTTTTGGACTCGCTTTGTTTAAATCCCTATAGTCAACACAAACTCTGATTTTCCCATCCTTCTTTGGAACCGGCACAACATTTGCTAACCATGTAGTGTATCGAACGACCCTGAACCTGATCACATTTGCATTTAGTTGCTTCGTGATTTCTTCTTTATCACTCATGTCTGTCTTAAACTTCCTTTGTTTTTGCTGGATTGGTGGAAAATTAGGATATGTGGGAAGTTTATGAACCACTAAATAGGCACTCAAACCCGGCATGTCATCATACGACCAAGCAAATACATCTCTATACTCGAACAAAACTTGAATTATGGCATCTCTCGTCTTTTGTTCAGTATGAATGCTTATTTTTGTTTCTCTTGTTTCTTCAGGACTTCCCAGGTTAATTGCCTCAGTTTCATTTAAATTAGGCTTAGGCTTATTCTCAAATTGATCCAATTCCCTTTTTATTTCCTTTAAAGCCTCATCTTCATCATACTCAACTTCTTGATTCATTATTTCAAGATTAGACAGCTTTTTAAGACCTGGGCATGAATTACGCATGCATGTCATGTTTTTAAAGCCAGCATTAACAAAACTGAAAATGATAAGAAATTAACAAAAATTAGGGAAATGAAAAGACAGAATTTTACTATGAAACTGGAACTTCATTTTATTGAATTTGAAAGGATAGAAGGATTAACATCAAAGCAAAGAAATTAAACTAAAATATCTGGATTACAACCCTTAAATAATCCAAATACAGAAAAAGCAACAAAATAGACTACCAAGACTCCTTCCTGACGGGAAGAGGAGTTGCTTCCCAGTTATTGAGCGAGGTATCTGGACCAATGACCTGAACACTTGCATGGCCAGGGCCCTCGCCAACTTGAACCATATTGATCTAATAGAACATCTCCTTGAGACCCTGACAGACTTCATCAATGTCATCCTGAGTAGAAAGATTTTGGACTTCTTCTAATTGTGGCTTGACAAAAGAGTAGGCAATGTGAGGGATTGGTATGGACATATTCCAACCATTATTTTTGCGGTCCTTGGCTCTATTTTTGTCAGCTGATGTTGGTTTAAAACCCAAGCCAAATGTATCTTTCTTCAAAAAGGGAGCAATGGGGTTCACAATTCCCTGCAGAGAGGATCCTAATCCTTTTTCTTGTTCATAGCCGTTCCTCAACATCAGTGAAGCTACCATCATAGATGTGACTGAAATACGGGGATGTGGAATTGGTTTTCCTTCTTCCACTCGGTCCACCTCAATCACCTCGAATGCTTGATTATATGAGGGATTCACATCCTTCCTTGGCCTCGATACATGGAATGGACGGGTCATTATAGACGGATGAGTCGTCCTCCTCATGAACAACAATTTCTTGCCTATCATACTCGAACTTGACCATTTGATGTAGGGTGGATGGTACAGCTCTAGCCATATGGATCCACGGCCTTCCCCGAAGAAAATTATAGGAAGTTTTCATATCCAACACTTGAAATACAATGTTAAAATCAACTGTGCCAATTGTCATGGTGAGTTCGATCTCCCCAATAGTGATTCTTCTTGAACCATCAAAAGCTCTGATGCTGACACTACTAGTTCGAATTTTGTTAGTGTCAATGTTCAGCTGTTGTAAAGTGGAAAGAGGGCATACATCTACACTTAAGCCTCCGTCAATCATGACTCCTTTTACGTAATGCCCCTCACATTTGACCGTAAGATGCAATGCTTTATTGTGCCCAGACCCTTTCTCAGGCAAATCATCATCGCTAAAAGAAATCTTATTCACTTCAAAGAATCTTTCAGCCATTTTTTCTAGTTGATTCACCGTTGTCTTTTCTGAGACATATGCTTCGTTCAAAGTTTTGAAAACACACAAGCGATGTTATTCCGAGTGCAAAAGCAGAGATAACAAAGATATTCGAGTAGGGGTTTTCCTTAGTTGGTCAATGATTGAGTAGTCTTGCATTTTCATCTTCTTAAGGAATTCCTCCGCCTATTTTTCTGCAACGGGTTCTTTCACTGGCAAGTGACTTTCCCTGGCAAGTGACTTTCCCTGGCTTGCTTAGATTTTCTCAATTCCTCTGGCGAGTAGCACCTTCCAGAGCGGGTCAAGCCCCCCATTTTATCTACTTCTTCAACTATCTCTTTTCCTTTGTATGTCATGACAGTTTTGTTATAGTTCCAGGGAATAGCTTTTGTGTTTGTCACTGAGAGCTGTGCAGCAGGTCGGATCACAACCGGCTGTGTTATATTTCTCAAACCATTATTCGGAACGATCTTTTGAATGCCCTCGGGTATGTAAAGTTTTGGCTCACCCAATTGAACTTGAACCTTTTTTGTGCTTCTAGGGACATAGAGAATCGTTTTTCCAGATCCTGCCAAATTCAAACTTGAACTCACACCTTTCACAATCAACGGTGTCAAACGCGACGGGCTTACTATCACTTTTGGTTCTTGCCCTATGGTTCCAACAACCATCTCTGTCTTGCCAGACTGCTTATAATCCCGATCATTACAAATCATCCCAATGAAATGTGTATTATCATGGGTTGGGAGTGGATTGCTTGTGATATTAGGAATATCCTCATTGTTTGTCACCACAATTGCCTTTGCTTCAATCAAATTTTCAATGGCTTTCTTTAATGTCCAACAATTTTCGGTACTATGACCTTGGGTGTTAGAGTGATACTCACATCTTGCATTTGAGTCAAAACCTTTTGAATTTGGATTCACATAACGCGGCATGATAGGTTCAATCAACTTTAGTTGTATCAACTTTTGAAATAGGCTTGTATACGATTCTCCAACTGGGGCGAACTCTTTCTTTGGCTCCTGTTCTCTCATATATTCCTGTCAGGGACGAGGATTATAGGGTGCTTGAAAATTCGGCCGGAGTTGACAGGAGCCTTGAGGAATCGGTGCCCTCCATTGTTGGTGATTGGGAGGCCTAGCATAAGCCTGCGCACTAAACACTGTGTATTGTTGTGGGTGAACTGAGTATTGGGGACCCTGGGGCGGATAGTAATGTTGATGAGAATTGGATTGTCCTTGTTGGAACTGCACATAAGAAGGAGATATCCCTCTTTAAACTCCCCCGAACCCATATACCATCATAGATCCTTCTTCTTTCTTTTTCCGATTTCCGAAACTACCTGACCCGCTTTGAATTGCTTGCGTGGTCACCTTAAGGGCTGCCTGACTCACGATTTTGCCTGAAGTCATGCCATTCTCAACTATTTCCCCAATCTTAATCGCCTCAGCAAAAGGTTTACCAATGGCGGCTAACATATAATGGAGGTAATCAGGATCCTGAGCTTGGAGAAAATAGTCAATCATTTCTGCCTCTTTCATTGGTGGTTTGACCCTAGCAGCCTGCTCTCTCCACTTGATTGCATATTCTCTGAAGCTTTCTGTTGGTTTCTTCTTTATGTTGACGAGGGAGGAACGGTCTGGCACTATATCAATATTGTACTGAAACTGTTGGACAAAATCTTGAGCCATGTCGTTCCAAATGTGCCAGTGAGATATGTCTTGATCTATGAACCACTCGGAAGCAATTCCAGTCAAACTTTCCCCAAAATAAGCCATGAGTAATTCTTCTTTGCCTNGTCTTGATCTATGAACCACTCGGAGGCAATTCTTGTCAAACTGTCCCCAAAATAAGCCATGAGTAATTCTTCTTTGCCTCCTGCTCCCCTTAATTGGTTACAATACCTCTTCAAATGGGAAATTGGATCACCATGCCCGTCATACTTGTCAAACTTGGGGGTCTTGAAGCCGGGTGGAAAACGGACATGGGGGAACATGCATAGATCGTTAAATGAAACACTCTTTTGGCCTCCCAAAACCTGTATGTTTCTCATGGTTTGTTCCAAGCTCTTCATTTTTCTAGTCATTTCCTCTTGTTCCATATTCTTATCAGGCTTTTCGATCTCAACTGGGAACATGTTCTGAGGAGTATGCTTGTATGAATCTGGAACCTTGAAAGTCAGTTCTGGAGAGTAATGTTGGGCATCATGAGCATTTAATTGTGGATCAATGTTGAGATTTTGAGCGAGAGCCGGTTGAGGAATGGCGAAAGTAGGGACGATGGGTACAGTAGGTGGGTCATTTCTGAGGGTTCCGGTTGGAGGACGTGGAATGGAAGTACTTGGGATAGTGGGAAGGTTAATGCTCGGACTAAATCCAGATTGGTACAATGAGTTACGTGTTAGTGAGATGGGCACTTGATTTGCAAATGACACATTATGAAGGTTATCCGAAGACCCTATGGGTAGTGGGGGCGGTGCCTGTCCATTCGCCCAAGCTTGGTACATTTCTGCCAATTGTTGCTTCAACACTCTCACTTCTTCAACTAGTCACGTACCTTGTTCGACCAATTGTCCATGGATATCATCACTATCTGACTCATTCTCACTGTTGTTTGCCATGCTACTTTTTCCTTTTGATCTCGTGTTGTAAGGGTGAGTCGCCAATTTAAATCACAAACCAACCACCTTTGTTTAACTATATCTTTTGGATGACAAACAACAAACGTGTTAGAGTTAGGCATTTTGCAGATATTGATCACACATTATATGTCATGCACCTAATGCAATTTCATTTCTAGAATGAGTTTGGAAGGCTTCATGCTTCATCCCGGTTTATTAGTTTATTGGTTTATTTCATCTTGAATTTAGCGTTCTCTTTTCTTTTCTTTTTCTTATTTATTTATTTATTTATTATTATTATTATTATTATTATTTTAGATTATAGATTAATTATGGTTATGATCGCATCCGATTTGGATTGCCTACGTATCATGTCGCCGCATGAATCAGATCATTACGTAGTTCAGGGACACAATAATTTTTTTTAACAAAACAAACATCTTTGGTTCAATTTTGAATTTTTTAAAATAAAATCTTTTTCATTGATTTTCATTTTTTTTAATACAAGAACCAAAAACAAAAATTACATAAACACGAACATCTAAACAACACCAAACTTGACTCAAAAACAGACTTTTGAAGATAAAAAGTATAACAACATGACTCAACACACCAAAGACTCTTACAGACTCGATGACAACAAACAATAAAAATGGACTGCCAAATAAAAGAGACTCTGATATTTGCGGTAGAATCCAACGGCATCATTGTAGTTAAGGTACTCATTCCTGCGGCTGACCCCCAACATAACGATATATCCTCTCTAAATCTGCAGATATGTGACGGGCGATGTTCAATGATACTTCTGCAAATCGCTCTGGCGTCATTCCCTGGCAACTCCTGCAAGCTCGGGAGGTATATGTGGCTACCTCGAGGATCTTTCCCTTAAATTGCTCCTGAGCCAGATACAACTCTTGATTTTGCTGACCACGAGTTTCGGCTTGATCCAACGCATCACGCTCGCGCTCCAAGGTCATATCTCTCTGACGCCGAGCTTCTACTGACTCCCCCTCCAACTGATTGATCATACTTTGGTAGTGATGTCTTTCTATTTCAAACTCCGCGATTTGGCGCTCCTTGCTTGACTCAACTTCTCCTATCTGATCCCTTAGACCTTGTATTAATGGAGCAAAACCTCGACGCTCATGATCCCGGACCACCTTGAACTGGGCTTCTCTTTCTTCCTGTTGTTGAGCGGTAGGGATCACCTTTTTCTGCCTAATTTGAGCTTCGAGTGCTCGCCTCTCTTGTTCCCACTTAGCCTTTTCTCGCTTGAAATCAACCTGTTGAATGTCCATGGCTGTCTCCAAAATGCTTTTATCTTCTTGTAAAATGTCAATACGAGATTGGAACTCTAGTGTTACTTCCCTTCTGGTTTCTCTAACTCTAGCCTCGATCTCATTTTCCCAATCAACCGCATGCCGAATGGATCTTTCTGGCCTTTGCTCCGGGATAGCCTAGCTGTGAAACCACTCAAGGTATGCGAGGCTTACCTCACCACGTTCACGATCAACTACCATCTCGTCCAAATCAGAAAATCGACCACCAAACCAAACCTTTTGTGCATATGACTCCCTTGGAGGTTCTTCTACCTTGAATTCCCCCACGAACGCACGTATGTCCTCAGTCGGGGGCCTCTTTTGCTCTCTCCCTAGCTGGCGCATGACGCGTAGGGGTGCGTAGGGTTGGAAACCTCTGAAACCTATGAGTATGAAGAACGGACGATACGTCGACATATGAATGACCCTAGCAGAAGGGGACCAATAATAGTTCCAAGTGATTCTATCAGCACTCAATGAAATGAGCAATGTTCGCCAAGCCCTCACCCCCTCCGGAAGATTACAACTTGCGGCCCTGTCTGGGTGATATCCAATGTAGTTCAGCCAATTGTCATTGAATTTCACTGCTATTGGATGATGATAAAGGTGCTCTATGAACCACATCTGCAGCAGAATGTTTCATCCCTCGAAGTAATCTTTACCCTCTTGGCAACGGGTCAAAGCTCGAAAAATATCTCCCAAAATCATGGGAAGAATGGAATGATCCTCGCTACTTTGCAAATACGAGACTACCGCAGCCAATCGAATTCTGATGCGCCCATCGCGCTCTGGAAAGACCATGGTCCCCAGAAACGATATCATGAACGCGAAGATTCTCAACTCTCTCCATGCATCGTAACTCAATTGGTTGACGAATTCTGTGCCCGAGAAGTTTTCAAATCCTTTCTTATCCCCAAATCTGTCATAGAAATACTCAAACGGAATCCAACCTTCATCCAGGCAACCCATTGAAATTCGACGGAGGCATAACTTTTTCAAAAAGTTGTTCACACCAACTTTTCTCGGAGCAGCATGCTTTTTCCCACGAAGGTCTCTCCCTAATCCGGTAAACCCACCTAGTTCTTCCAATGTAGGCGTCATTTCACAATCTTTGAACCTGAAGACATTGTTGACGGGGTCCCAGAAACCCAATAATGCCTCGATTAAATCTCCGTTAGGCTTAATTCCCATGATGTTTGTGAGGAACTTGAGGTGCTTAAATACTTGATTCCGTTCCCATGTAGAAAAACTAGCCCACCAATTGCAAAGACTATTCGGGGTCTTATCTCTGATCAAGAACATAGGAGGTGTCTCGTCCCTTACCCTTTTCTGACTGCTCCTTTGTGGAGAATTCATGGTGAACATAAGAATAAGATAAAAGGGGTCAGGACTTACCTAAGCTATATGAAATTCAGATTATTCTTTTTTTTAAAATTTAAATGTCATTTAGGACTCGATCTATTTACTATTTTTTTAATTAAATTAGCAGACACAAAAAGTAGAAAAATGACTATTATTATGAAAACGACCTTTTGATACTTCCACGAAAGGCTTAGAGGATTTCTCAATAAAAACGGCTAAGCATTGGGACAAGATAAAAAAAAAAGTAAAATAAGAAATAGACAAACTAAAAATGACTACTTTAACAAAAACGTCCCTTCGGTACTTCCCAAGAAGATTTTAAGGTTGTCTTGAAAAAACGGCCGGAATACGAGGGCAAACAGTAAAAGGTGACCAAAGAATATGAATCTTTTTTTTTATTTCTTTTTTTCGAATTTCAAAAGAAAAACTTTTAAAGAAGAAATGAACCTTTTTTTGTGTGGATATTTGGAACTTTATTTTGAATTTATGAAAGGAATAATTCTAAAGAAAAAGAAAAATATTTTTGAATCTTGACAATTTTCGAAAGAATGAAAATATTTTTGATTTTTGATTCTAGTTTTTTTTTCAATTTTTTTCTTTGAAAGAAAAGACTTCTAAAGAAGAATTTTTTTTTTGTTTGTTTTGGATTTTGATTTTTTTTTTGAATTTTGTGATTTTGATTTTATTCTCTTTTAAAATGGAAGAAAATATTTTTGGGCTTAAATTTTTTTATTTTTGATTTCTAAAGAAAGACTTCTAAAGAACGAATTAAAGGAATTTTGTTTTTTGAATTTTTAAAAAATGGGGGTCGGAACTTATGAAGTTTGCCTACGTATCTCACATTCGGTGAGAATCAAACCCGCGTAGTTCGGTAAAACTTAGTATTTTTCTCTTTTGAATTTTATGACAATTAATCTTTACACCTCACGCGAGACTACTACAAATTTCTTTTATATTTTTTTATAAAAAAAATAGATTATTTGTACTAAACTAGGAGAATAATTTTTTTTTTAATAATCCCGCTACATTAATTTTCTAATACCGGTCGACAATGCAAGTAAGCCTTCCAAATGATGTGTCAAGTAGCACATAAGTGAACATGATGGTTTCAAAGAGGATACCTGTCTTATATGGACCCGACCCTTGTGCCGAGTTTCGCTAAGTCAAACGCACGTGATACACATAAAGCGAACCTACTAGGGATATCCGGCATGAGGTTTGTTCTTCTAGGTTTAAATCCTGGTGGAGAAGGTATCTAGACTGACTTACTCGAGCGGACAACTCGAGCCGAGGAGGACCAGTGTACCGGTAGCATTGCTTTCCGGCTAAGCTAGTGGTGTTCCCCGCCTAAAACATGTGTAACTAAAATCCTTCACCGGGTGACAAGCACCTCAGCTATATCAAAGAAAGCGGGCCATGTCAAGCAAATGCCCAATTTTAATTTCAAGAAGTCTCAGAGGGGGTGCGTGAGAAGACAGTTTATTTGTACAGTTCAACAATATCAAAGCGGTAAAAAGCGAACAGGTAGCACATTAGCAAAAAATAAATCACCATATTTACAAAATTAATAAAGCCAAATAAAAGTCAACATGTAAAGCTCGAATTCTGGTTGTCCCAACAGAGTCGCCAGAGCTGTCACACCTCCTTTTTTCCGAAAGGGATATCAGGGAGTTTTTTCAATTAAAGTAAAATGATTCGATATGGTATTATTCATTCAATTTCAGAGTCGCCACTCGAATTATTTATTTACGGTGTCCCGAGTCACCATTTATTTTAAAATTCCAAATTAAGGAAATTTGACTCTGTTTAAAGTCCGCGAAACCAGAAGACCGGGTAGGAATTCTGTTAACCCGGGAGAAGGTGTTAGGCACTCCCGGATTCCGTGGTTTTAGCATGGTCACTTTAATCATACCCGGCTTAATTAAATTGTTTTAATTGCATATTTTAGAACCTATGTACATTTTACCTTTTACCGCTTTTTAATTACTCGATATTTTAGAATTATCTTAAAACGAGTCACGCGTACGTGTACTCTTTTCGTTCGGCGCGTCAAGAATCATGTCACGCGTACGTCTATACAATTAATAACACTTTATTATTTCAAATTGTTTGACCAAATTCGCGCGAACGTGAACTTCGATTTATTTTGGAAATCAACGCTTAAATCATGTCACGCGTACATGTACACCATTTATCACACTTTTTTAATAATGAAGATTGTTTTTGGTCCAGGGTGCTCGAATGCACACCGTGATTTATTTTGGGAATAATAGTTATGTCACGCAAACGTGTACATAACCACAATAATTTGATTAATTAAATTCGTGCCTAAAGCATACTAGCGATTATTAAGAAACTTTAAAAAAAAAAACTAATTTGAAATTATTGTGAGGTAATGCGTTATGGAAAATACTGTGGGAGTTATAAAATAAATTAGTTATAGGGAAGTGTATTAGCTTGTAGCCTTGTTAATATTTTGGATCATTTTCTATCTAAACCCATATACATTTAAGAAGGTCAATTCCTACAAGATTCAAACAGAATCCTTAACGTCTTCAAACTAATAAACCATGAAATACAACCAAAGGTAACTGATAAGCCTATTGCGGCAAAACGAAACAAAATGACACAGAAACTTGAACACAATCGTAACACTAAAACATATGAACACAAACACAAACGAAACAAAGTAAAAGTAATGATGAGACAGTAGACCAAAAGCGAACACAAAGGTACCAAATATTAATATGGCCAACATGTTTTTTATTACTTACAGAATAGGAATTTTCAATTGCAGACCCCCAATCACATGGATTCACCATATTAAAATGAACAATTATTCATTTATAGTGGCAAAAAATATAAACATGAGAAAATTTCTGATTACATGGTTACATATTTCACTTGGGAAAGACATTAATCAAACATGACTGATGAAAGCACACATTATCATTGTAAATTAAACCTCATCTTTTAATTGCTTTTTTAAAGCTTGATTCACAATATTTAGCAAAATAAAGAGGAATTAATAGAAATGAACCTATTAAGTGCTTCTTCTTTAATATGTAAAGAAATATATTTGCAACAGGTTCAACAAGATGAAGTCCCGAAGAAAATACAGCAACAATACGAAGCAGGAACCGAAAACCTATCTCGAACGGACACTCCAAATCGAAAACCCACTTCAGCTTGACCCCATTTTTGAACTTAAATTTCTGAAATTGAAGAATGAAGAGAGCAGCAGCTATGGTGTTTTAAAGGGTGAGATGGATGAAGCTTTTATTTTCTTCAATCTTTTTCTTTTTTGCCTTTCGTTCTTCTTCTTCTTCTTCTACCTTTGATTCCCCTTCGTATCCTCTATATATACGAGTAGTTCATCCTTAACCCCTCTTTTTATGAATTGAGTTCGTGAGGAGTTTTTGGTGTTAGATCGTGTGTATGTGTGTGATGTGGGTGTGAGTGTGTGGAAGAGTGGAGGGAGTTAGGGGATTGGGATGTGGGTGAGAGACGTAGGGGAATAGAGTTTTTAGGCTAAAAAAATGAAATTTTTAAGATTATAATATAAACTTTTACGTTAATATCTTTATGCTAGACCAAAGTTTTAAAAAATCAGATCTCTTTCATGTTAACAAACTTAATCTCTTTCACGTTAATTTTTTTTTAAATTTTTTTTAAGAGATAAATTAAATTATAAAGATAAGAAGATTAACAATATTTCTAACAACATAGGGAAGCTAAATATTTACATTTACTTTAAATGATACTAAAAAAATAATACCATAACTTACTTATTAAAATTCTAAATACAAGAAACCGAATATTAATTTTTGTGAATTTTCTTTTCTCTTGTAAATAGAAATAAAACTTATGCTCTAAGAAGTTGAATATTTTTGTAGTTTTTAGTTTAAATTAATTTTTTTTTAAAAATAAAACCTATTAAGAGCGAGATAAAAGTTTAAAATATCAAGATTAGATCTAAAAGAAATATTTACACTAAAATAGTATAGAATTTGGGTGTGGTAAAAAATTAGTTGTTCACATTTATTATGCAAGCAAGACGCTCAATGGTGCCCAAGTGAATTATACTGTGACTGAGAAAGAGCTTCTTGGCATTGTCTATGCCTTTGAAAAATTTAAAGGTTATTTGTTGGGGTCCAAGGTGATAGTCTACACTGATCATGCTGCTCTTCGCTATCTCATGGCGAAGAAAGATGCCAATCCAAGACTAATCCGATGGGTCCTCTTATTACAAGAACTTGACTTTGAGTTCAAGGATCGAAAAGGCACAGAAAATCAAGTGGCGGATCATTTGTCTACGCTCGAAGAAGATTGCAGACAGAAGGAGAATCTTGACATCAATGATGCCTTTCCGGATGAGCACATACTGGCATTGTCTTCTTCATCTACTCCTTGGTACGCCGATATTACTAACTACTTGGTTAGTGACCTCATTCCGGATGGATTGGAAGCTTATCAGAAGAATTTTTTTTTGAGAGAGTGTCGGCAATACTACTGGGAAGAGCCATTCTTATTCCGCATTTGTGCTGATAACATCATTAGGCGGTGTGTTCCAGAAGAAGAGTTTGTGCCAATTCTTAAGGCATGCCATGACTCGCCGGTTGGGGGTCATCATGGGAGAAATCGAACAACGTCGAAGGTACTTGAATGTTGCAATTATTGGTCGTCGATCTACCATGATGCCAATCAAATGGTCAAGGCTTGTGACCAATGTAAAAGGCATTGGTCAATCTCTAAGAGGCATGAGATGCCGATGCACTTTGTGATGGAGGTCGAGATCTTTGACGTGTGGGGCATCGATTTTATGGGTCCCTTTGTGAGCTCGTATGGTATGAAATACATCTTAGTGGCAGTGGACTATGTGTCTAAGTGGGTCGAGGCAATCGCCTTGCCAAACAATGAGGCAAGGAGTGTGACCGCATTCTTAAATAAAAACATATTCACACGGTTTGGCACTCCTAGGGCCATTCTTAGCGATGGTGGATCTCATTTCGGTAACAAGGCTTTCACGGGGCTACTAGAGAAATATGGCATCAAGCATAAGGTGGCCACACCTTATCATCCTCAGTCAAGTGGCCAAGTTGAAGTTTCCAACCGGGAGCTAAAGAATATTCTAGCAAAAACTGTTAATGCAAACAGGACCGACTGGTCAAGATATCTTGATGATGCGTTGTGGGCATATCGCATAGTGTACAAGACCCCTATTGGAACTTCTCCATACCGGTTAGTCTTTGGCAAGGCATGTCATCTACCCGTAGAGCTGGAACACAAAGCCATGTGGGCCTTGAAAAGGTTGAACCTGGACTGGGCCGAAGCTGCATATTTGAGGTTAACACAACTCAATAAAATGGAAGAATTCCGTTTTCATGCATATGAGAGTGCAGTTGTGTACAAATAAAGGATGAAGTTCGTCCATGACAAGAAGATCTTGAAGAGGGAGTTCAAGTTGGGTGACTTGGTTTTTCTTTTCAATTCAAGGCTCAAGTTGTTCCGGGGAAAACTCAAATCGAAGTGGTCCGCTCCGTTCAAAGTGGTAAATGTTTCCCCTTTTGGAGCTGTGGAATTAGAATCGGAGGATGGACTCCGAACCTTCAAAGTGAATGGCCAGCGAGTCAAGCACTACTTGGGCAAAGATGGAGAAAAACACTTGGTGGAACAGTTGGCTCTCAAAGATGGTCCATGTCCGACCAATGAGTAAGCCCAAAGAGGGGCCAACTTCGTCATGCCGCGACGTTAAATCAAGCGCTTCATGGGAGGAAACCCATGTGTGAAAACATCCTTTTTGTCCTTTAATTTTTTTTGTTAGATAGATTAAATTAAGTAAATTAAAGTGTGTGTTAGAGTGCAGGTGGTCCAAAAGGTCATAAAACATGGTGAAAATGCTAATCAAATGGAAGAAAAATCACCCTAGAAAGTTTGCTGCAACTATGCGGTCGCATATTGACTATGCGGACCGCATAGTGATCGCAAACCTGAACAATTCGTTGGGAAAAGTTTGCATGCAAAAATGCGGTGAAGGTGTGCACTTTGCGGTCCGCATATCACTTATGCGATCGCAAAAATGCATCGCATCATGGGTGTAAGTGACCTAAGCTAAAACTACCGCATAACACTTATGCGATCGCATAAGGTGTTATGCGGTCACTTAACCGCCACATTCTCAACAGGTATAAACCCTAACCCCCTTCGCATAAACCCCTTCCCTTGCACACCAACACTCACACCCACACTTTGTACTAAAACAAAACAAAAAAGGAAGAAAATAACAACTAACCCAGAATTAGGCATTTGAACACAAATCAATCAATCGAGACCAAGTGTTCTTTTAATCCTAACGATCACGTCTTCGACCTGCCTTCATCTGGTATGTGTTCCCTCCTCTCTTCCTTCTCTGTTATTTTTAGTTTTTAGTTTTGTTTTGTGTTGTTTTTCATTGCGTTTGTTTTCTTTTTCTATTCATTCTCTGGGGTCATCTGCTTGTAATGTGGAGTCTTGCATGTTTAATTAAGTTTGAGCTTGCTGGGTAATGAATTAGGTAGAATCGTTGTTAAGGGTAGAAGAAAAATGTGGGGACGACGACCTTTGCGGTCCGCAAAGTTGCCGCAAAGGAAACCCTAGGCAACCTGGTGCAATGTAACAATGGGATGGATTTTGCGATTGCATAAGTGTTATGCGGATTGCAAAGCCATCACAAACATGGACATATTGTGGCCTACTTTAAAACGTTGTTTGCGATCGCAAATCCATCTTTGCGGTGGGTTTTGTGATCGCATAGTGTGTTGACCATTATGAGTACATAGTTTTGCGATGGATATGTGAACCACATAGTGGGTATGCGATTGCATAATCCATCGCATAACTGACTTCCTTCTGCAGACATAAAATTTTGCGACGAGTTTGCGATCCGCATAGTGGTTATGCGACCGCATAACCCATCGCATTTTCTGATTTCCTAGAAAAAGTTTCTTCTTATGTTTGCTATGTCGCTCACACACAGTTTCTTTGCAGAAATGGCTCCCAGGAAATATATTTCTACTTGCTCCCCATCCGCTCGTGGACAAAAAAGGGCTTCCAGCGACCAATATGCACAACAGGACAAGCGTCCACGACCGAAAACATCCCAATCTGCTGCTGAACAACCCTCCCAGTCTGATGAGGAGGAGACCTTGCCGTTAGTAGACCTACAGGCTGAGGCAAGAAGAAAGAAAGGGAAGGATCTACAACTCCGTTTTAGAGTCACAGGCTCCATGAGTCTGTATAAAGAAGGGTTTAACAAACGAAAGATCCTGGAAGAGAAACAACTGAGCTTGAACGGGTTACAAGAGCACTACCCCCACATACTAGAGAACATTAAGGCAAGGAACTGGGAATGCTTCAAAGAGGTCCTTGAGGATTTTAATGAAACAGTGGTGCGAGAATTTTACGCATCCTTTGGGGCTTCCAGAACACCTAAACACAAGCGAAACAAAGTCTTATGTGAAACTGTCTTGGTTCGAGGGAAGCAGGTGCTTTGTGACAAGGGCACCATAAATGATTTGTATTTTTTGGACTGGAGACCGGGAACAGATGAGTATGATACCAAAATAACCAACAAGGATAGTGAGCGTGCCTGGATAGCCTCAGTGATAGCAAAGGGGAACCCATCTTGGATTGACCCTGCCCATAAAATTTTCAAGGAAGATCTCACACGGGAGGGTCGGTACTGGCTTAACTTTGTCACCTCTCGCCTGATACCGTCTAGGAATGAAACTGATATAAACATTGAGAAGCAATTCTCATTGCATGCATTATGACCGGTATCAAGATTGATGTGGGCGCGATTATCTTCCGAGAGTTAGGGGTCAGGGCCAACCGTACAGCCACGCCACTTCCATTCACGTGCTTGATCACAGCTCTCTGTAATGCTGTGGACGTCCCTCAATTGCCACACCATGACAAGACGATGAAAGCGCTGAAGGATATTGATATCACGCGCATTAGTGATGTAGTGCCACAGGAGGCTGCTGCTCTTACAGAGAGTCAGATACCCATTCCAGCTGACATAGACATTTCATAATCCCAGACACCTGCCTCTCCTCAGGCCACAGAGGCATCCACAACCATTCCACAACCCACTCCACAGGCCACCATTGCACAACCTTCTGCCGCACTGCCAGTTCTTTCAAGGCTAGGTCTCTTAGCTCAACATACAAATGCTAAGGTGGACCGGCTACTGAAGGATCTCCCAACACTTATTAGGCAGGCATTGATTCCCATACAATCCTCAGTGTCAGCACTCCAATAACAACATACATCTTATGAGGATCACCTGAAGCAGATTGACGTGAGGATGGAAAACATTGAGCGGAGTGTGGTTGGAGGCCTGACTAAGCTCCGTACAGATGTTGATGCACTAAAGGGTGAGCTCCACAAGATGCAAAATCTGGAGTTTGATCTATCTTCCTTCATGCCAAAGGAAGGAGAGTAGAGAGCTGGCACGTCCATCGCTGGGATAGACTTTTATTTCACTACCTTGACGACAGCTCCCGAACCACAGACTGTGAGGACTTCCTAGACTCCAGCTCCTCCTGCACCCTTTGACATCCCTTCTGGGGAAGATTCCGGATACACTGAAGAGTCCGAGGAAGGGGAGACTGATGAGGAGGCACTGTCAGAGGAGGATGAAGGTCCTCAGGATAAAGGAAACCAGGTTGTTGTCACTATAGCTGCAGAAGAAGAATAAGAAGAAGAAGCAGTTGTAAAGAAGGCGATAGCACACTCGCTAGAAGATATGGTCGCCAAAGCCCATCCATCGACCACTCAGCCACCATCGGGCGAGGCTAGCAGCTCACAGGACCCAACTCCATCATCAGGGCAGTTGGAAATCCCTCATCCATCTGTGGAGGTCACCCCTCAGGCTGAGATTCCATCAGCCACATCTTCAGCATCCCAGGGTGACCCCACAACAGTTCATAATGATTCAACTTCCCATAGCGCTTAGTGCAACTCTGTTTTAAATTTGTTATGCATTGGGGACAATGCGTGTTTTTAAGTTGGGGGCGGCATAACTATTTCTGTAATCATTGTATATATTTTTGGTGATCTTTGTATATATATAAAAAAACAAAAAGATTAGATAGTTTTATGCATATACATCTTTAGTAATTAGCAATGAATTCCCTTTGGTTTTTCTTCGCCAGGTTCTTTTCCAAGGGTGTAATAGTAGAACCATAACAGTAATATGAAACATTTTGACTGGTTTGGTCTGATTGTACAGTTTCAAGCATGTATGTCTGTAAATAAATTGTACCCTTCTGTGATATATAAAAATATATATTTTATGGTTAATAATTTGTGTGAACTTGAGGCTCGCTCTTTGACTTTATGTTTACTCAGAATCGTACATAGCATATGATGAAGGCTTTAAGTTGCTGAGTGTTCACTCGAGGGCTAAAACTATGTGAGTCAATCAGTTCATGTGCCATGTATGTTAGTGTTTGTGTAAATAATTCTTGTGTTTACTTCTGTCATCTAGAACTTGCCCGATTAGTCTTTCAATGCTAATGATAATTACGTTTGGTTGGAGAAATGACCTTAGGCATTCTTTGTGTTATTTGAAAAATCCCTTTAGCCTTTCAAGACACCCATTGTATAGATATTATCAGTAGTTACCCCATTTGAGCTTTTAACCTTTTCATTGGCTACCTCATTACAAACCTTTCCCTTTTGTAAAATAATTCCCCCTTTGAACCCGTCCCTCCTTGAACAGTGAAAATGAGGCTAAAAGCCTAAGTTGGGGGTATGGTGTCAAGTTTGGAATTGGTCAGGTTGTACATTGAGTGTAGGAACATATACCTAAAAGTGTTCACATGAAATTATTCAAGCTCCAAAAGAAAAATGTATTAAAAAAAAGAGAAAAGAAAAGAAAAGAAAATAAAAAGAAATATATGGATGTATATAAATATGGAGCATTGAAGAAAATTAGAGAGGTATGTAAGGTGGTTTGATGTGGGTAACTAGATGCCAATGAGGACTATATGGGTTGAAAAGAAACAAAGTGCAACAAGAAAGAAAAATGTGAGTAGTGTTCAAAGAGGGTGTAGTCACTTGTATGCCAAATGCTTATCCGACCCTTACCTAAACCTACATTACAAGCTTAAAAAGTCCTTACGGGATCTCCAACCGAATGTTATTGGATAAGCGATGAATTAAAATAAGGGCAAGCCTATGGCATGATACGGAGTAAAACTTGAAATTCGTTGTGAGAGTGAGTGTCTTCGTGAATTTGTCCCTTGTGTTGTCATTGTAAATATTGTGATTTTGAGACTTTCTTTCTTGTGAGGGCATATGAACTACGAGGTTTAACAGAAGTTAAGTTCTTGAAGTTGAATGCAAGTGCACTTGGATGAGAGTAACATTTTGTCAAATTGGTTGAGGATCAAAGTTCACAGGTTGATTAACTTCTTTGTAAATAATAACAGTTGTTCAGGAAGGGTAAATAAATAAAAGTGCATGCTTGTAAAACTGACAATTAAACCATCCACGGTCACTATTGTTCCATATCGTTTAGTTGGAGTCTAGAATAGGATAGTGTTGTTTTAGTTGCTTGAGGACAAGCAAGAGTTTAAGTTGGGGGTGTTGATGTGCTGAAGAATTTTGGCACATTTAATACCAATTGCTTATATTTTAGCTCGTTTCAAATGCAATTGTCCATTATACCTATGTAATTTTGATGTTTTGCAGTGCATGAGGCTTAGGTACCCAAAAACATGGAACTGAAATCAAAAAGACGCAAAAGAGCAAGAAGAAGACAAAATGCTATAGAAAACTAAACATGCGGACCGCAAAGTAAACATGCGCACCGCATAATGCTCAAGGAGACCGCAAACCACAACAGGTTGTTTTGCCAATCCAGGCGAAGAAATTGTGGTCCATTATGCGACCGCATAACAAGTCTGCGGGCCGCATAATAGATCGCAAACCTCCAGCAGAAGTTGCTAAGATCACAAATGTGATGGCAAGATGCGGTCGCATATCAACTATGTGGACCGCATAATCCCTATGCGATGACTACCTGGAACCTAGGGGTGAGAAGATGCGATGGAATTGAAGAGAATGCGAACTGCATGTCTGTTATGCGATAGATATGTGGTCGCATAACTTGTCTGAAAGGGTATTTTTATCCGAAATTGACCCTGACTTTTAGCCCACTATAAATAGATTTATTAGGGTTTTGTGGGGGCATCTTGTCTGAAAAAGGGGCTACATTCCAAGCTTTGAATATTCCCATCTTTTGGAAGTTTGAGAGTGAAGAATCTTGCACTTTGTAAGCATTATGGAATTTAATATTCTCATCTTTTTATATTTTAGCATGTGTAGCTAGCTTTAAATACTAAGGCTGTGGACCCTAAATGGGTGTAATGTTAGTGAGTGTTTAACATTGAATATATATATATATATATATATATATATATATAATGGTTGGTTGATATATATATTTATTTCTCATTCTTCATTTATTGTTGGTGGTTGCAAACATTAACAAGTGCCATTATATTCTTTTTTTACTTGGAAAAGTGGGTTAGGGTTTGGTAGAAGTAAATATCAAAGACTCAAGGCGTTAACCTTTGTTTAATAGAATCGCTTAGGAATAAATGGGTTTTATTTGGCATAAATTGATTACTCTTAATTGCAACTCTTTTATATTTGGAAAAATCATAAAAGGGAAATACTACCCAACTATTGGAAAACATTGGGTAGTCACTTAGGAATCATTTGCATATAAAAAAGGACCTTCCATATATATCATATTAACACCGATAACATTACATTTCATTGAAGGGGACACAACCTTGGTTTAGTTAATCAAATTAATTACAATCTTGTACAATCATATTTGTTACTAGTTCACTAAATTACAAATTACAATACTCTTGTTACTCTAACGGAATATAATTACGATTTAAGTTAAGCTTCACACTACTCAAGTAAACTTTTCACGCCTATTCCCTATGGGATTCGACCCCAACTTAGTTGGGTTAGTATATTTGACATCTATCGCATTACACTATTTTAAGGTGTACTTTGAGCGTACTAGCAGGCAGGCCCACGCGAACGCGATGAAGGCTTGCCCACACATATAAATTCAATTTTTAAAACGGGCAGAACCCTTTTCTTCATATTTTTCGAACTACCAATCCCTAGAGACGATTTTCTTCACAAACATTCATCCCCAAAGTGTTGGTAATCAATTCTAAACTCTACTCTTTCAATTACCCAATGTTTTTCATAACTTTTAAATATAAAAAAATCAAGAAAAGTTTCACGGTAAAAATTGAGGGTTTGGGTAGAATTAGGGAATTTTGTAAAAATTGAATCTTTACCTCGAATTGAGGTCGGATTTCGAAACTAATTACATACTCGGGCCCGGGGGTAAATGGGTAAACGTAATTTGATCCGAATCCCGAGTTTGGACCAAGCTGACCCGAGGTCAGTTTTTAACTTTTTTTTTAATAGAAAACTTAGGAAAAATTATAATTTTCAGTAAAGTTTGTTCCTTTAGCATTTATTAATGATATTAAGTTAATTATGGTTAGATTCGAGTGTATTGGAGGTGAATTTAAAAGGAAAAGCTATAATTGAGCAGTTAGTGGCCTGCGAATTTGAGGAAAGTGCTTGGTTTAACCTTGACTTGAGGGAATAGGAATCCCTAACTTAATTTCTATGTGAATTTGCATGTGTGTGGTGTATACGTGAGGTTACGAGTATCTATGCACCACCAAATTATCAGTTAAATATGATCCCTTCCCCGTTTCCAATTTATTTTATTCATGGCTTAATTATTTGATGTTCATCGATGTTTATATGACTACTTGACTTTGTTAACTTGTTGTGAAGTCTTGTTCAATTTATTTGCAAAGTGTTTGTTGTTTCCTTGGTTTAATTGTAGTACATAGAGGTTGAGTGTATTTGCATTTCTTTACGAGATATGTATATTCCTGTTGGTTTCATTTTGAGATGATGTTGATGGAGTTTATCAGAAAATATAGTTTCTTGTTATATTTATTGAGACAAAAATGTTGTGAAAGGATTGGACTGAATTGTGAGAGTTTTTCATAAATAAACTGATATGATATGTCTGGTGGGAGCGGTTTGCACGCCGCAATAAGGAGTGATAAGGGTGGACAGGTGGTATCGGGTTGCACGCCGCAACCGGAGTAATAAGGGTGATATATATATAGGGAGGAGCCATATGGGTGGACAGGTGGGAGCGGGTTGCACGCCGCAACAAGGAGCAACAAGGGAGTACACTTATATTTTACTGATTTAAAAAAAAGAATTGAAAACTTACTGTTGTACCTTACTATTTTTCATAAATTTGCATTACTTTTATTGTAAAGTCAAAGTTTGGAAAACTGGAAATTTACGTGAGAATTGGTTATAGCTGAGACATTGAAAAGGTGGCTGAGTTATTTTAAATTGTTGCTACAGTTATTGTTTGTTTATATTAGAATTTACTTTTTGCTTTATTTTATATTGTTCACAGGTTATATTGTTAATGCCCCGCTGTAGCCTCGTCATTACTTCACCGATGTTAGGCTCGACACTTACTCAGTACATGGGGTCGGTTGTACTGATACTACACTCTGCACTATTTTGAGCAGATCTAGGTACTGGCCAGCGTTAGAGATTTTAGTAGCGGTCATTCATCATTTGGAGACACGAGGTATATCTGCCGGCGTCCGCAGATTTCTGGAGTCTTCTACTAGTTTTATAGAGATTGTTTTATTTTACTCAAAACAGATATATTATTTCTTTCATCTCATTATTTGTAGTATTCTTAGAAGTTCGTGAATTGTGACACCAGACCCTGGGGTAGTCTTAGAGTTATATACATATTTAGTTCGTGGCTCGGTTTATTTATTTGTTTAACATTTTATTTATGAAGTTATTCGCTTGGGAATCATTAGATTTAACTTAGTTTAAATTTGTTTTATTGTGTTTAAGTAAATAATCAAAGGAAAATAGCTAATGGAATTCTAACATTGGCTTGCCTAGCAAGTGTGGTGTTAGGCGTCATCACGATCCCTAAGGTTGCGTATTTGGGACATGAAAAGTGGGTATCAGAGCACTAGGTTGCTTAGGTCTCACAATTCACGAACAAGCTTAATAGAGTCTGAAGGATCGGTACGGAGACGTCTGTACTTATCTCTTCGAGGCTATCGAGTTAGGAAACAACTCTATTTTTATTTCTATTCTATCGTGCGATTCTTGTTATCTCAAATACTGATTGAATTCTTCTACTCTCTCACAGATGGCGAGAACGCGTGCTTCTTTTTCCGCTAACCAGCAATCCGGTCCAGCAACAACAACATCTCCTACTAGGGGCAGAGGCCGAGGCAGGGGCAGGACTCAGCCCGTTGCTCATACAGCAGCCCCAGCTGTGGAACACCAGATCGAGATTAATGAGGGGTTTCCAGCTCAGACCGTTCCAGCGGGACCAGCTCAGGTCCTAGAGGGGTTTATAGCTACCCCGGTACTTCAGGACGCTTTGGTCCATTTAGTGGGCATTATGGATAGTGTAGCTCAGGCTGGCACATTCCCCATTGCAGTAGTCGTATCTCAGGCTGGAGGAGGGGTCCAGACTCCTACTACCCACACTCCGATTCAGACTACTCCTCAGGTTCAGACCCCAGCAGCCAATCCAGTTGTGGTAATTCAGCAGTTGTTGCAGCACCGCTTGTTGAGGGGGCAACTATGTCCTCGGATGCTTTGTGGAGACTAGACATGTTTATCAAGCTTTTCCATGTTCATTTCAATGGTGCTACTTCAGAGGATCCTCAGGAATATATGGATAGTTGTCATGAGGTTCTGCGTTACATGGGTATTTTGGAGACCAATGAGGTCGATTTTGCTGCCTTTCAGATGACCTATTCCGCTAAGAAATGGTGGAGGGATTACTTGTTGACTAGACTAGTTGGGTCACCTGCCTTGACTTGGGATCAGTTTTCTCATCTCTTTATGGAGAAGTTTTTTCATATTACTACTTGAGAGGAGAAGCGTCGTCAGTTTGAGCAACTTCAGCAGGGCTGCATGACCCTGACCTAGTATGAGAATCATTTCGTGGAGTTGGCTAGACATGCTATTCTTTTATTGCCCACAGAGAGAGAGAGAGGGGCAAACAGTTTATTTAGGGCATTTCTCAGCCCATCAGGTTGCAGATGGCCAAGGAGATAGGGATTGAGATTTCTTTTCAGGATGCAACTAATGTGGCTAGGAGAGTTGAGTCGGTTCTAGGGATGGGAGGTCAGGGTTCATACAAAAGACCTCGCCATTCCGGTGGTTTCAGTGGTGCCTCATTGGGAGGTGGGAGTTCATTTAGCAGAGGCCAGTCTTCCAGGCCGTTCCATTCAGAACTTCAGGCTTCACATGGTAATTCAGGCGGTCGTGGTTCTTATATGTCTCCTTCTGCTTAGCCAGTTTACAGTGCACCATCAGCTCCTATTAGAGCACCTTCTCTGCAGAGTTATTATCGAGATCAGCCGGCTCGTCAGGGTGAGTCTTCATATCAGGATGAATGTTTTAAGTGTGGTGAATTTGGGCATGTTCTTCTTGTCCGACACTTCCGGGTAATCAACATCAGTACCAAGGTTCCCGTGCTATAGTTCCAGCACCACCTGCCCAGCCAGCCATGGGTAGGGGTTAGGTAGCTAGAGGTAGAGGCCAGAATGTTAGAGGTGGAGGTCAAGTAGCTAGAGGTGGATGCCATCCCTCTAGAGGTGGAGGTCCTCCTAGAGATGTGGTTCAGGGGGGCGGGGCCCAGCCCCGATTATATGCATTTCCATCCATGCCTGAGGTGGATTCCTCCGATGATGTTATTACAGGTATCATCGCAGTTTGTGATAGATCTGCTTCAGATTTCTTTGATCTGGGGTCTACTTATTCTTATGTTTCATCCTATTTTGCCTCGTATTTGATTATGCCTCGTGATTCCTTCAGTGTTCCTGTTTATGTGTCTACACCGTGAGGGATGCTATTGTGGTAGATCGTGGACTGTCACACCAAGAAAGTTATTTTAGCTTTGCCGGGGTTGCCACGATTAGAATGGAAAGGGACTCCTAGTCATTCTCCCAGCCGAGTGATTTCATATGATAAGGCTCGTCGCATGGTTGAGAAGGAGTGTTTGGCTTATTTGGTTCATATTCGTGACTCTGATCCCGATGTTTCTTCTATAGATTTAGTTCCTATTGTTTGTGAGTTTCCCGAGGTATTTCTTGCAGACCTGCCAGGGATGCCAAACGACAGGGATATTGATTTTTGTATTGATGTGGCTTCGGGCACTCAGCCCATTTCCATTCCTCCATACCGGATGGCCCCGCCAGAATTGAAAGAGTTGAAAGAACAGTTGCAAGACTTGATAGATACGGGTTTCATAAGACCTAGTGTATCGCCTTGGGGTGTACCCGTGTTGTTCGTGAACAAGAAATATGGGTCGATGAGAATGTGTATAGACTACCGGCAGTTGAATAAAGTTACTATCAAGAATAAATATCCATTGCCGAGAATTGATGATTTATTTGATCAGCTTCAGGGTGCCAGGGTGTTTTTGAAAATTGATTTGAGATCGGGCTACCATCAGCTGAAGATTAGGTCATCTGATGTTCCTAAGACAGCCTTTCGGATGAGGTATGGGCATTATGAATTTCTGGTTATGTCCTTTGGGTTGACTAATGCTCCAGCAACCTTTATGAACTTGATGAATCGAGTTTTCAAGCCTCATCTGGACTCTTTCGTAATCGTGTTTATTGATAACATTCTTATATACTCCCGCAGTCGGGAAGAGCATGAGAAGCACCTCCGTATAGTACTCCATACTTTGAGGGAAAATCAGTTGTATCCAAAGTTTTCAAAATATGAGTTCTGGTTGGATTCCGTAGGTTTCTTGGGTCATATCGTACCAATTGAGGGTATTCAGGTTGACCCTAAGAAAATAGAGGCAGTCAAGAACTGGCCTAGACCCACTACAGCCACGGAGATCAGGAGCTTCTTGGGTTTGGCGGGTTACTACTGTCATTTTGTGGAGGGGCTTTCATCAATAACAGCCCCAATGACTAAATTGACTTAGAAAGGTGCCCCATTTAAATGGTCAGACGAGTGCGAGGCGAGCTTTCAGAAGCTCAAGACAACCTTGACTTCAGCACCAGTGTTGGTGTTACCATCAGGTTCAGGTTCTTTCACGGTGTATTGTGATGCTTCCCGAGTTAGACTTGGAGCAGTATTGATGCAAGACGACATGGTGATTGGTATGCGTTCGGTAGTTGAAAGTTCATGAGAAGAATTATCATGTCCATGATTTGGAGTTGGTATCCATTGTTCATGCATTGAAGATTTGGAGGCACTATCTTTTTGATGTGTAGTGTGAAGTTTATACAGACCATCGCAGTCTTCAGTACTTGTTCAAGCAAAAGGATCTTAATTTGAGACAGCGGAGATGGTTAGAATTATTGAAGGATTATGATGTCACTATATTGTATCATCCAGGGAAGGCCAATGTGGTGGCCGATGCATTGACTAGGAAGTCGGTGAGTACGGGCAGCCTTGCATTTATTCCAGTCGGTGAGAGACCGTTAGCTTCATACATTTAGACTTTGGCTAATCAATTCGTGAGGTTGGATATTTCGCCCAACAGTGTTCTAGCTTGTACAGTCACTCGGACTTCTTTAATTGAGCATATTAGAGGTCAGCAGGCTAATGACCCACAATTTGATGGTTCTTAGGGACACAGTTCGGCATGGTGGTTCCAAGTAGGTTACAGTTGAAGATGACGCTATTTTGAGGATGTAGGGTCGTATATGTGTGCCTAATGTTGATGGCCTTCATGAGTTGATCCTTGAGGAGGTTCACAGCTTTAAGTATTCTATTCACCCAGGTGCAGCCAAAATGTACCAGGACTTGAGGAAACATTATTGGTGGAGAAGGATGAAAAAGGACATTGTTGCGTGTGTGGCTCGTTGCTTAAATTGTCAACAGGTAAAATATGAGCATCAAAGACCTGGTGGTTTGCTTCAGCAGATAGAGATTCCTGAGTGGAAGTGGGAGCGTATCACTATGGACTTCGTTGTTGGACTCCCACAGACTTAGAGGAAGTTCGACGCGGTTTGGGTTATTGTGGATAGGCTGACTAAATCAGCACATTTCATTCTAGTGGCAAGTACTTATACTTCAGAGCGGTTGGCAGAGATATATTCGAGAGATTGTTCGCCTTCACGGTGTGCCCGTGTCTATCATTTTTGATCGAGGTACGCAGTTAACTTCGCACTTTTGGAGGGCAGTTCAGCGTGAGTTGGGTACCCGAGTTGAGTTGAGCACAACATTTCATCCTCAAACTGACGGGCAGTCCGAGCGTACTATTCAGATTTTGGAGGATATGCTCCGCACTTGTGTTATTGACTCTGGAGGTTCTTTGGATCAGTTCTTGCTGTTAGCGGAGTTTTCTTATAATAATAGTTATCAGTCGAGCATTCAGATGGCTCCTTATAAGGCATTATATGGTAGACGGTGTAGATCGCTAGTTGGATGGTTTGAGACGGGAGAGGCTCGGTTATTGGGTACAGACTTAGTTTAGGAGGCCCTAGATAAGGCCAAGATTATTCAGGAGAGACTTCGTGCAGCTTAGTCTAGGCAAAAGAGTTATGTTGATCGTAAGGTTCGTGATGTGGCATTCATGGTTGGGGAGCGAGTATTGCTTCGGGTATCGCCCATGAAGGGTGTTATGAGGTTTGGGAAGAAGCTTAAGTTGAGCCCTAGGTATATCCGGTTGTTTGAGATTCTTGATAGAGTGGGGGAGGTAGCTTATAGAGTTGCATTTCCTCCAGGGTTATCCTCAGTTCATATGGTATTCCATGTATCTATGCTCCGGAAATATAATGGTGACCCATCCCACGTGTTAGATTTCAGCTCTGTCCAATTGGACAAAGACTTAACCTATGAGGAGAAGCAGATAGCCATTGTAGACCGGCAGGTTCTCAGTTGAGGTCTAAGAGTTATCCTTCAGTTCGAGTGTAGTGGAAAGGTCAGCCCATTGAGGCAACTACTTGGGAGTCCGAGTCGGACATGTAGAGTAAATACCCACACTTGTTCGCCAATTCAGGTAATCTTCTATGTTCGTTCGAGGACGAACGTTTGTTTTAAAGGTAGAGATTGTGATGACCCAAGGGGTCATTTTATGAATTAAGACTCCATTCTAGGCTTATAAACTATAAATGGACAAATTTTAAATACCTCAATTTGCGTGCGCGGTCCGGGCATGAAACCAGAAAGCTTTTATGTAAAAATATAAGAAATATTAATTTTTAGAATTTAAAAAAATTGATTATAGTTGACTTTGATCAACATTTGGGTTAAACGGACCCGGATCTGTGTTCCGATGATCCCGGGAGGTTCGCAGTAAAATATGGGACCTGAGCGTATGCCCGAAATTGAATTCCAAGGTCCCAAGACTTAGAAATCGGTTTTTTGAAAGAAATTGTTGTGCTGAATTATTAATGAAATAAAGAAAAGAATTAACGTTTGAAACCATTGGTATCGGTCCCATATTATGGTTTCGGAGCCCAGTAAAGATTTGTTATAGTATTTAAATGCTATCCGTGAAATTTGGTGAGAATCGGAGTTCATTTGACGTGATTCGGATGTCCGGTTGAGAAATAGTGAACTTTGAGTGTTCTTGAGAAAAATGATAGTTTTGAGGTTTAATTTATAGTTTTACATGTTATTTTCATGATTTGATCGTACGAGCAAGTCCGTATGATGTTTTTAGACTCGCGTGCATGTTTGGTTTAGCGCCCCGAGGGCTCGGGTGTGTTTCGGATAAGCCACGGGGTGTTTTACACTTATAAAAATCTGTTGGTTTTCTGTTCCTGGTGCACAACATTTTGTTCTTCGCATTCGCATTACCTCCTTCGCGAACGCGTAGTGTAAACTACTGGGGTCATTTTTTTGTTCTATGCGAACGCGTGCTGGGCTACGCAAATGCGATTCATAAACTGGGCATGGGGGAGGGGAACCCAAATACGCTATGCGAACGTGACCACTTGGTCGCGAACACGGAGGCCACTGAGCCTAAAGCTACGCGAACGCGAAAGCCAACGAGCCTGAACCTATGCGAACGCGGGCAGGCCCACGCGAACGCGATGAAGGCCTGCCCAGGCATATAAATTCAATTTTTAAAACGGGCAGAACCCTTTTCTTCATATTTTTCGAACTACCAAGCCATGGAGACGATTTGCTTCACCAAAGTTCATCCCCAAAGTGTTGGTAATCAATTCTAACCTCTACTCTTTCAATTACCCAATGTTTTTCATTACTTTTAAATTAAAACAATCAAGAATTTTCACGGTAAAAATTGAGGGTTTGGGTAGAACTAGGGAATTACGTAAAAATCGAATCTTTACCTCGAATTGAGGTCAAATTTCGAAACTAATTTCATGTTCGGGCTCAGGGGTGAATGGGTAAACGTAATTTGGTCCAAACTCCGAGTTTGGACCAAACGGCCCTGGGGTCGGGCTTTAACGTTTTATTTAGAAAACTTAAAAAAAATTATAATTTTCAGTAAAGTTAGTTCCTTTAGAATTAATTAATTATATTAAGTTAATTATGGTTAGATTCGAGTGTACTGGAGGTGAATTCAAAAGGAAAAGCTATAATTGAGCAGTGAGTGGCCAGCAAATTTGAGGTAAGTGCTTGGTTTAACCTTGACTTGAGGGAATAGGAACCCCCAACTTAATTGCTATGTGAATTTGCATGTGTGGTGTATAGGTGAGGTGAGGAGTATCTATGCACCACCAAATTTTCTGTTAAACATGATCCCTTCCCCGTTTCTAATTTATTTGATTCATGGCTTAATTGTTTGATGTTCATCGATGTTTCTATGACTACTTGACTTTGTTAACTTGTTGTGAAGTCTTGTTTCAATTATTTTGCAAAGTGTTTGTTGTTTCCTTGGTTTAATTGTAGTACATAAAGGTTGAGCGTGTTGACATTGCTTTACGAGATATGTATATTCCTGTTGGTTTCATTTTGAGATGATGTTGATGGAGTTTATAGGAAAATACAGTTTCTTGCTTATATTTATTGAGACAAAAATGTTGTGAAAGGCTTGGCTTGAATTGTGAGAGTTTTTTATAAATAAACTGATATGATATGTCTGGTGGGAGCGGGTTGCACGCCGCAACAAGGAGT
>ML297871.1:0-25241 GCA_005239495.1 Nicotiana undulata
TTCTAAATTTCTCATTTTTAATCCGAATCACGTCATTTCAAGTCCGTTTTACACCAAATTTCAACGATAAGTCACATAACATATAATAAACCTGTCCCGGGACCCGAAACCATAATACGGGCCCGGCAACACGGTTTTCACATAATTATTTATTTTCAAATTCCTTTATTATTTTCAGAAAACAATTTTCTTTAAAAATTCATTTCTCGGGCTTGGGACCTCGAAATTCGATTCCGGGCATATGCCCAAGTCCCATATTTTCCTACGGACCCTCCGGTTTCGTCGAATCACGGGTCCGGGTCTGTTTACTAGAAATGTTGACCAAAGTCAACTATATTCATTTATTAATTATCAAAACTCATTTTTATCAAATTTTCACATAATAGCTTCACGGCTACACGCCCGGGCTACGTACGCATATCGAGGTGAGACTAACAGAGGCTCTCAGAGCCTCGGAACACAGATATAGCTTAAATTACGTAAGATGACCTTTTGGGTCATCACACATGATGAATTTTCTATCACCTCTTTGGGACACACCCATCGCAAAGTATTCGTCTTCATGTTTTGCTTTTTGGGTCTGATCGTGTTCCCAATGAAGAAGGATAGAATCCATACTAGGATGGCCATGGTGACTAAGACGCTAATGGAAGGAGTAGATGGGCAAAACTTCAACATTGTGCCCATGATCATTGCAGACATATATCGGGCCTTGGAAAAGTGTCAACATGGAGCAAGATATTTCGAAGGTTGCAATCTGCTACTTCAACTTTGGCTCATGGAACATCTCCAAAAGGGAGAATACCGACAAGAGTTTCAGCGAAGGGCATGGAATTACCATGTCGCTTTCCACCACCCGAAGCGAATGAATTACATCCCCGACATGTTCGCTCAGCCTGAGAATGCCGAAGGATGGGTTGAGCTCTTTGGTAACCTGACTGAAGAACAGGTTCAATGGATGCTTGAGTTGTTTCCGACAGAGGAATTCATCGCCCATTCCCGAGATGCACCGTTCTCGATACTAATTGGTCTAAGGGGAACATACCCTTACGTCCCTCTTCGAGTTATGAGACAAGAAGGTAGGAAGCAAGTCATACCCAGGGTCGACAAGATGAGCCATCTTCGAGAAGACTTCCAAAATGATGACAGTCCTCACAAGTGCCAAGCCCAGCACCTGTGGCACTTGTGAGGACTGCAAGATTGTACTTGAGAAGGACACCATCGAGCCAGACAGGTATCATGCCGGTTGCACTCCTTTCTATTCTGGTTGGTTAGAAGATAATTTGGGTGATCAGAGCAAGCCAGGGTACGTCCGAGGCCACAGGGTTATAGATGAAAAGGATGAAGCGCGAGTCAAGTTCAACCAGTTGCGCAAAAGGATCTGTGAATGTGAGGATGAGCACTACAAAATACAGGAATCTAACAAGAAGCTGATCGAGGAATGGAAGGACATGTCTACCAGCACCAACAAGAGGTTAGGATACTTAGAACGAGGTATAGTCGAGCTGGAGAAGAAATTCATCAAAAGGGTCAAAGACTGTCAAAAGGCTGAGGGGACCGAAGGCGGGTATCTAGACAGAACATACCTGTTGCTGGGACTTCTCGAGCTGGGAAAGCTGTTCGAGGGAAGCAGGAATGTCAAGTCTGGGGAAGGTTCTTCTGGGACCAAGTAGATGGGGATGTCTTTCTTTTATCAATGTAATAAGGCCAATGGCCATTAGTGACCCTTTATTTCCTGTTTACTTAATGTCATTTTGGGATTTGTCTATTTTCTTATCAATAAAATACGACATTTAGCATTTTAAGTTCTCCAAATCAACTTGTCGCTAGGCCTACCTCGGGCACAAAGAGGTTCCCAAATTAGGACACGCTTTACATTCTTGCACTATGTGTTTAAATACTGCAATATTTTTCATAATCCTCACTGACTTGGCTACCTTTTTGTTTCTTTTTATTTATTATTCCCCTCCCCAAAGGTTAGTTCATGCACTCTGGCATTATCAGTTTATCGCACAAGATCCAAGGGCCCTCCACCTACTCCTCCTCCTAGTCCCCCTAAAGGCAAGAACAAAGGCAAGAGTAAGATGGAAGAATCCATCAATGCCAGGAGGGAGAACATGGTTGAACGGGTAGAGGCCACTGATGGCCAGGGTATTCAGGTCCTAAATGAGAACATGTCACCACTGGAACAGAAATTGCTGAAATTTCAAGAAGAACTTGATCAGATTCGAAATCTGGCCAACCTGTCATTTTCCCTCAACGTCCCAAACGTCAACTTCCCAAACACTCAAAACCCTACACCTCTACAAAATATCCCGAGACAACAGAATCATCCCACACCTCACCATCACACCACTCCGCCAAAGAACCAAATTCTCCCAACGCAATGCAATACTTGCCATACCTCAAACAACACTCCACTACTTATCCCAGAACCTCAGAACCCCACAAAGTACCATTTACACACCTATAACAATCCCATCTACGTGGAATCCATGACATACTCCACTCAGCCCATCCCATACACATCCGAGTCTGATGAAAAGGACCTGCTTATCAAGAACTTAGCCGAGGAACTTAGGAAGCTGACCAACTGGGTTCAAGGTGTTGAGGGAATCAAGGGAGTCGAAGGGCTAAATTATGAAGACCTCTGCATACAACCTGATGTCGAACTGTCCGAGGGGTACAAACCTCCAAAGTTTGAAATGTTTGACGGTACTGGTGATCCAAGGCTCCATCTGAGGACCTATTGTGACAAGTTGGTTGGCGTAGGGAAGGATGAAAGGATCTGCATGAAGCTGTTCATGAGGAGTCTGAAAGGAGATGCATTGTTCTGGTGCATCAACCAAGATCCTAAGAAATTGTCGAACTGGGTAAGCATGGCATCTGACTTTATGGACAGATTTAGATTCAACACAGAGAATGCACCAGACGTGTTCTATATCCAGAATTTAAAGAAGAAACCCACAGAGACATTTCGCGAGTATGCTACTCGCTGGAGGTCCGAAGCCGCTAAGGTTATACCCGCCTTAGAAGAGGAGCAGATGAATAAGTTCTTTGTCCGGCTTAGAATCCACAATACTATGAACGGTTGATGATGATCGCAAACTACAAGTTCTATGACATTATCAAATTAGGTGAGCGGATTGAAGAAGGAATTAAGAGCGGTATGGTCACAAATTTTGAAGCCTTGCAAGCTATAAACAAGGCTTTGCAGTCCGGTGGTGTGTCCAAGAAGAGAGACGTGGGAGCCGTAATGGTTGCACAAAGAGCCAAATCCCCACTCAAATACCAACTTACCCAACACCTCCACTCACATACCAGCCAACCCCAAATTACCAAGCACCCTCGCCTTCATACCAAGCTCCACCACCCACTTACCAATCTCCACCACCCACATATCAACCTACTTCACCCAGATATTCACAACCCGCTCATGTCTACCACACTTACAATTCTCAGACATCTCATTACCAATCACCCCCTACCCGTCAAAACATCCCTAGGCTTCATCCTAATTTTGATCGCAGACCTCCAAAACAGTACACCGCCATAGCTGAACCTATCGACCAGCTGTATGAGAAGCTCAAAGCTGCTGGTTATCTCACACATATCCCTGCTGTCACCCCTGAGAATCCTTCTCAGTGGGTTAACCCAAACAAGTCCTGTGCATACCACTCCGGCATGAAGGGGCACACCATCGATGAATGCCGCTCTTTGAAAGATAAGATACAATCCCTGATTGATAACGATCATCGTGGAGAAATATCCCGCTCCGAACGTCCGCAACAATCCTTTGCCAGACCATAAGGGTGGAGGTATCCACATGATTGAAATAGAAGATGATTGGGATCGCTAGGGATCAATCGGGTTGATCACAGAAGGCGATGACCCAAAGAAACCAGCAGTCACTCTCAACCCGATCATAGTCCAAATTCAACCGTCTGAGAATGCTGAGGTAAATATGTCTATGCCTTTTGAATTTGAAGCAGCGCCACCTGCAAAGACACCAGTACCGATTGAAGTTGAGTTCGTGTCTCCGGCGAATGCACCCGCACCATTCGAGGTTGCAGTCTTTCCACCCTAAGCACACATTCCATTTGAAGTAAGGATGGCCGCACCAATTCTAGTGATGATGTCGACCACACCATCCTTCTATACAAATGCTATCCCTTGGGACTACACATCCGAGGAAAGAAGGAAAGGCAAGATCAAGACTGAGGAAGTTGTCGCAGCACATGGTATGACAAGAACTGGCAGAGTATATACCCCTGAGCATCTGGCCGATTCAAGCAAGAACCAATCGGACTCCCCTTATTAAGACAGGACCAGACGACCTTTGGAGGAAAGTACGGGCTAAGGAGTATTCGGTCATCGGCCAACTGAACAAGACGCCAACACAAATATCCATCCTCTCTTTGCTGCAGAATTCCGAGACGCACAGGAGCGCTTTGTTAAATGTGTTGAACGAAGCGCATGTGTCGAACAACATCACTAGTAAAGAGATGCCCAATATGGTGGGCCAAGTGTTGGAGAGTCACAAGATCACTTTCCATGAGGACAAGCTGCCTTCTGAAGGGTTGGTCCATAACAAAGCACTGCACATCACTGTGCAATGCGAAGATTATTTCATCACCAGAATCCTAATCGATGGGGGATCCAGTCTCAATATCTGTCCGCTGATAACGCTCAAGAAGTTGGGTAAAGGGATGCACGATATAAAGGATGGAGCAATCAATGTGAAAGCCTTCGATGGATCTCAGAGGTCCACCATTGGTGAGATCAGCTTATGCCTGCAAATGGACCCAACTTGGTTCGAGGTAGAGTTCCAAGTGGTAGATGTGCCAGCATCCTACAATCTGTTATTGGGACGCCCTTGGATCCATGCTGTTAGGGACGTAGCATTAACGCTACATCAGGCAGTGAAGTTCGAGTGGAACCACCAAGAGGTGATTATTCATGGTGACGGTAGCAACCCTATTTACAGTCGCCAGACTATCCCGGTAATTGAAGGAAGAAGGAAGCTAGGCGGAGAAACCTACCACCGCATCGAACGGGTCAAGGAAATAAACAAGGACAAATGGTGGGATAGCAAGATCGAGAGCATCCTGAACTGGAAAGGATACGATCCATGCAAAGGGCTCGGCAAGAACCTCTAAGGAATCACGAAACCCATAAAACTCAAGAAATATGGTACTACCTTCGGTATGGGATATGAATACACCTGGGAAGAATTCAATAACTGGTTGCCACCTTGGCGCGACCCTTATTACCCCTTGGAGCAGCCAATACCACACCTGGAGCAGACCTTTTACCAGGCCGATGTTATTTATGGATCAGACAAAGAAGAAGCACTTGCAACAATGAGGAACTTGTTTCTGGAGGACGGTGACATGGACTGTTGTGTCATTCTCGAGGAGGAGGGGGAGGAAGGCCCTTCCATATAGGCAGTGAGCAGAGGAACATACCTCAAGAACTGGACTGTCTGAACGACCAAAGCCCGACGAGCCTTGGGGTAGCAAGGCTAAAACAAGCATTACTTACTGTTTTATTTACTAAAATGATTTTCCCTTTTCGCATTTTTCAATTCCTGTAATAAGATCCTCAATGTTCAAAACGATTATCCAGTTTATCAAAAGCATTTTTCTAATTTTTATGAATCAAATATTTATTGCTATTGTTTCTTCTCGCGACTTCATCTATACAACATTACTATTACTTGTCTTGATGAACCAATGAATGTGACGTGAAATGAGGCAACGCAACAAACGGACGTTGATTCGGAGGAAGATGATACACCCGACGAGATTGTCAAAGAAGTTGAAAACTTTGAGAACAGACCTAAGTCCAACCTGGACGAGACTGAAGTTATCAACCAGGTAGATTCGGAAAACGTCAAGCAAACACGAATCATCATTCATTTGCCGCCATCAGAAAATAAAGAGTACACAGAGTTTCTGAAAGAGTATGAGGACATATTCGCCTGGTCGTATGATGACATGACTGGTCTGAGTACGTCTATTGTTTCTCAAAAGTTTCCAACCAATCCAATGCGTCAGCCGGTAAAGCAAAAGCTCAGGAAGTTCAAGCCCGACATGAGTTTGAAAATCAAGGAAGAAGTTACCAAGAAGATCAACTCCAAAGTTCTCAGGGTACTTGAGTACCCGACGTGGTTAGCCAACATTGTACCTGTGCCGAAGAAGGACGGGAAGGTCAGAGTCTGTGTCGACAATCGGGATCTCAATGGGGCCAGTCCAAAAGACGACTTCCCTTACCAAATATACACATCCTGATTGACAATTGCGCCAAGCATGAGCTACAATCGTTCGTGGATTGCTTCGCTGGTTATCATCAAATTTGGATGGATGAGGAAAATGCTGAGAAAACGGATTTCATTACGCCGTGGGGAGTGTACTGTTACAAGATGATGCCATTCGTTCTGAAGAATGCAGGGGCCACCTACATGAGGGTTATGACCACCATCTTCCACGACATGATTCACAAGGAGATCAAGGTATACGTGGATGATGTTATTATCAAGTCCAAGAAATCCACTGACCACGTAGAAGACTTGAGGAAGTTCTTCAATAGGTTGCGAAAATACAATCTAAAGCTGAACCCCGCAAAGTGTGCATTCGGGGTTCCTGCTGGGAAATTGCTGGGGTTTATTGTGAGCCGCCGTGAATAGAATTGGATCCGGAAAAAGTCAAGGCCATTCAAGAACTACCGTCGCCAAGGAACAAGAAAGATGTGATGAGTTTCGCTTAATTACATTAGCCGATTCATAGCATAGTCCACAGTTATCTGTGAACCGATCTTCAAAATGCTGAAGAAGGATACTGCAACCAAATGGACCGATGATTGCCAAAAGGCCTTCGATGGAATCAAGGAATATTTGTCAATACCTTCAGTCTTGGTACCACCTGAGCTAGGTAGACCTCTGTTACTCTACCTTGCAGTGTTAGATGGAGCTTTCGGTTGCGTTCTGGGGCAACATGATGAAACAGGAAGAAAGGAGCAAGCCATTTACTATCTCAGCAAGAAGTTCACTCCGTATGAGGCCTGATATTCTCTATTGGAACGCACCAGCTGCGCTTTGACTTGGGTCGCTCAGAAGCTGAGGCACTACTTCTGTGCCTATACTACCTATCTCATATCAAGGATGGATCCCCTGAAGTACATCTTTCAGAATCTCAAGCCCACTGGCAAGCTAGCTAAGTGGAAAATCTTACTGAGTGAGTTCGACATTGTTTACGTGACTCAAAAAGCGGTCAAAGGACAAGCACGGGCAGACCATCTTGCCGAGAACCCCATGGATGGAGAATACGAACCCTTAAAAACGTATTTTCCTGATGAGGAGGTGTCGTTCATAGGAGAAGATATTGCAGAATCCTATGACGGTTGGAGAATGTTCTTCGATGGGGAAGCAAACTTAAAAGGGGTTGGCATTGGAGCAGTCCTAGTATCAGAAACCAGTCAGCATTATCCGGTGTCCTCCAAACTCAGATTCCCCTGCACCAACAACATGGCTGACTATGAGGCCTGCATCTTAGGGATCAACATGGCCATTGACATGAACGTCCAGAAGCTGTTAGTGATTGGTGATTCAGACTTACTGGTACATCAGGTACAAGGAGAATGGGCGGCCAAGAATTCCAAGATACTGCCATATCTGCACCACGTACAGGAATTGAAGAAGAGGTTCACAAAGATAGAATTCCGGCATGTCCCTAGAATCCAGAATGAGTTCGCCGACACATTGGCTACTTTGTCCTCAATGATCCAGCATCCGGACAAAAATTTCATTGATCCTATTCCAGTAAAGATCCATAACCAACCAGCTTACTATGCACATGTCGAAGAAGAAGCAGACGGAAAGCCTTGGTTTCATGACATCAAGGAATATTTGGCGAGAGAAGAGTACCCAGATCTTGCAAATCATACTCAGAAACGCACACTTCGGAGACTGTCCAACAACTTCTTTCACAACGGGAAAATCCTGTATAGAAGGACTGGATTATTAAGGTATGTCGACGCAAAAGAAGCATCAAAACTACTAGAGGAAATTCATGATGGGACATGCGGTCCACATATGAACGGTTTTGTTCTGGCAAAAAAGATACTCTGAGCGGGTTACTTTTGGATGACTGTGGAAATGGACTGCATCCAGTATGTCCGGAAATGCCACCGCTGCCAGATACATGGAGATATGATAAAGGTACCTCCAAATGAGCTCAATGCAACAAGCTCACCATGGTCGTTCGCCTCCTGGGAAATAGACGTTATTGGACCAATCGAGCCTGCTGCCTCCAACGGACACAGGTTCATTCTGGTAGCCATTGATTACTTCACTAAATGGGTCGAGGCAGCCTCCTACAAAGCAGTTACTAAGAAAGTCGTGGCCGACTTTATCCGCGACCGCATTGTTTGTCGGTTCGGAGTTCCAGATTCAATCATCACCGATAATGGTTCCAATCTCAACAGTGACTTGATGAAAGCTATGTGTGAAACTTTCAAGATCAAACACAAGAATTCCACAACATACAAACCTCAAATGAATGGAGTTGTAGAGGCCGCCAACAAAAATATCAAGAAGATACTAAGGAAGATGATAGAAAGGCACAAGCAGTGGCATGATAAGTTATCATTTGCCCTATTGGGATATCGCACCACAGTCCGCACATCAACAGGGGCAACTCCCTATATGCTAGTTTATGGTACAGAGGTTGTTATTCCTGCTGAAGTTGAAATTCCATCTCTAAGAATCATACAAGAAGACGAGCTCAGCGACGCAGAGTGGGTAAAGAGTCGTTATGAGCAACTAGACCTCATAGACGGAAAGAGAATGAATGTAGTCTGTCATGGTCAACTCTATCAGAACAGAATGACCAGAGCCTTCAACAAGAAAGTCAAGTCGAGACAGTTCACACCAGGGCAACTGGTGTTAAAGAAGATCTTTCCACATCAAGACGAAGCCAAAAGGAAGTTCTCTCCCAACTGGCAAGGCCCATACATGGTTCACCGAGTGCTGACAGGAGGAGCGCTCATACTCGTAGAAATGGACGGAGAAGTCTGGCCAAAGCCAATCAATTCAGATGCACTTTATTCTTTCTCAATGTTGTAAATTGAACTACGCCTGAACTGATTCCTGTTTAAGAGGGGATACGTAGGCAGCCCTATGGGTTCGGTCACAATTCAATAAAATTTTCATTTTCTCCGCAATTGGAAACTGGGGCAGAATTTTGAGGAGGAACCTCAAAATTTTGAAGCAAGTTCAGCCGATCGCTGCACGAGCAACAGTCAGAAGCATTCACCCGACAAACTGGGGCAGAATTTTGAGGAGGACCCTCAAAATTCCGTAGCAGGAGAGGTTGCAATGTCTTGAACCGTGTCACGGTCGTCGGTTCATCTAAAACTATTTTAGATTATATGTTTATGTTACACTTTTATGAAATCATGCATACTTATTCTTGAAACATCTTGTTTAGCAAATGCTACCCCCAATGATTCAGACGGTATCATCAGATCGAGCTGAACGAATCAAGCAAAGCCAACGGGGATACAAACTAACCTTCCCCTTTACAAAACTCACGATTTTTCTTCGGATGCAGGCACAAAGAACAAACATGCAGAGAAGTCTCAAATTTCATCACAATTGCAAATGCCAAAGTTCGATGTCCACAAGAAAAAACGAACATGTTCAAAATCACAATTCTCGAAACTATCACACTTGCCGGCATCTACTATCAATACAAACAATACTCCGTAGTCACAAAGCCCACAATAATTACAATGCTACAAACTGCTATCAGCTAAGAAACTCTACTGTCGTCTTCCATTTTATTTCTTGCATAAGGCTACCTTTCTGCCTTCCGAGACTAAACGCTGTCTCCATTTGCATTCTTGCATAAAGCTACCATTCTGCCTTCCAACTTGCATAAGGCTACCATTCTTCCTTCTAACTTGCATAAGGCTACCATTCTGCCTTCCGAGACTAAGCGTTGTCTCCATCTGCATTGCATAAGGCTACCTTTCTGCCTTCCGAGACTAAACAATGTCTCCACTTGCATCCACATTATTGCATAACGCTACCATTCTGCCTTCCGAGACTAAGAGTTGTCTCCATCTGCATTGCATAAGGCTACCTTTCTGCCTTCCGAGACTAAACGCTGTCTCCACTTGCATTCCAACCTGCATAAGGCTACCTTCCTGCCTTCCGAGACTAAGCTCTGCCTCCAATTTACTTTTCAAGAATGATCGCTGTCTCAAGCACTATTTACTTCGCTTTCCTTTCGGGATAAGCTCTGCCCTTCAATACACAAGACTAAGCTCTGTCTTGTCAGCATCACACTATTGCATCTTTATGGGCTAAAATACTGCCAACTTATCCAAAGGCGTCATCGTTCGGAGGCACCATCTTTATGGCCCGAGAACACCATGCCATAGCCTGAGTATCCCTTTCAATTTTGCATATCATTATTCAAAGGCGTCATGGTTCAGAGGCACCATCCTCATGGCCCGAGAACATCATTTCATGGCCTGCAAATCCTGCAATCAAGCAACTCATAGCCCAGGACGTCATGGTCTGAGGATGTCATTCTCAAATGTCCAAAGACAACACTCATGGTCCAACGGGAACTTGCATCATGTTTAAATTACACACAATATATGCTTGTTATTTATTTGCATGTAATCCGGCAAGCAACGACCATCCCGACAGGAGCGGTCCCGCTCCAGTTCCCCTAAACCATCCCCGTAAGCCATTTACTCATCTAACCCCATACGTCGCGTCCGTTCTTGTAAAAACTTCATCGGTATACTTCGCCGATGACTCCTGAACTGCATACGACCTGATTCTTGTAGAACCAGGGATATGTAGGCAACTCAGAAGCCAGGGTGCGGCTTAAATCTCTTCAAAACCGTTTCGCTCGGTCAAAATTGGCCATCATATCTTTACCCGACAACTCTTTCATCCTTCCCGGGTAAAGAGGGGCAGCTGTTGATACCCAATTTTTCCCTCAAATTATTTTAAACTTGCATATATACCTTCAAAATCAGCTTTTATAACAATTGATATTTTTCTATAATCTAAATTATCCAGTATTTTTAGCTCTAATAAATAATCATAAATTGCATTACAAATGATTTCAAAATATTTCCGGGCTTAATATATCATTTTTGGTCCAATTAAGATTTAATTATTTCACAAATTAGCCAAATCACCATTATTTGGCTATAATTGCAATAACTTTATAATTACGACCTAATTATATACTCTGTGCTATTTTTACTCAATAATTAGTCATTTTATATTTTTTATACTGATTAATCATTTTACTTTAGTCCATTAATCCTCCATTTCATTTTTTTTATAATTATTAGCCATTTTTATAAATTATTTATCTATTTTTATACGGTATTTAACAACTAGCCACTTTTAATTTTGATTTTAGCCTAATTAACCCGGACTACTCAACCCAATTAAAATGTCCCAAATACCCCAGGCCCAATACTCTATCCGCCCGACCCAATACTTGATTTAATCCTGGCCGTTGATCAATTTTGATCAACGGTCCAGATTCCCCCTTTCCTTAATTAAGCCCAATGACCTACCCCTTCCCCCTCTCATTTCCCTCTCATTCTCTCCTCACCCCCTACTCCCTTCAGATGCTCTCGTCTCTTATCCTCTCTCAACCTAACCCTAATCCCGCCTCAACCTCCGCCTACCTATCCGATCATCTCCGGCGACCACCTTTCAACCCCAAGCCTCCAATGGTTTCCCCCTCGCCTTGCTCATCATCTCTGAGGCCTTCAAGGGCCCTAGGCCATGCCGACTCGTGTCTAGGGTTGCTGTTTTGGTTGTTCATGGCTTCTCCGGTGTCATTTTGGGCAAAATCACACCATATTTGTTACGATCTTTGAAGTTTATAGCAGGTTCTTCCGTTTCTATTTGGGTTTCCTCTTAGCTCTTGTTTTAATCTCTTAGATATGTGCTATTTTTAGCGATTTAAAGCTGTTTCTTTCTATGTTTTACACTATTCTCAAACTTCTTTTGAAAAATTATCAACTTTAAGCCGTTTTTACGTTCTTTAAAGTTAGGGTTTCTCAAAGTTCTTCTGCACTTGTTTAAATTATGTTTAAACCTTTTCCTTGCATCCTCAACTGATTCTATGTTCTTACTACTTTTTAATTCGCCTATGTTAAAAAGCCCCAATTTTTAAAGATCTTTTTATCTTGGTGTTAGCCTGACTACTTGATTCTTGCTAAGTTTCTGTGGTTACCGTGCATCGAATGGGTTTTACTGAGTTTTTAGCCTACTTATATCACCTCTGTGTGATTGTGTTCATTCTTGTTTGTTCATCTCTTGCCTCTTTCTGTCAACATTGCTGACCCTGCCTGTTTGCTACGTCTGTTTGTTCTTCTCTATTTATATGTTGAAGTATAGAATCATAACTCTCTCTTGACTGATTCTGATTCCCTTATTGGATGGTTTGATTGAAGAGTTTCTTTTAAAACCCTAAAATTCTACTCGTCTGTCTAAATTAATTGATTTCATTACCTTATCTGCTGTAGTACTTTATTTTTACTGAATCATTCCTTAATCAGAGCTTTTTGAACTTAGTCCTAATTGACTACTCTATGCTTACCGAGCCTTGATTCTTTCCTTACTCGGCATGTACTGATTTTCTCTTGCCTTATATGATACTGGTTCTTACCATTTGAATTAAAACTCCCTTAACTTGAGGGAGTACTTACCTTGATAACTGACTGATTGATTCTGAGTCCCTTAATTACCATGCTACTATGATTCTTACCTTATTTTACTACCTGTTTTTCAACTATAAATACTCTAGTCTTTCATTAACACAAAGACGAACACACAATGTTCAACTCTCTCTTACACACATACATACTCTCTATTATTCTTCTCTTGATTACCTGTTATTACTAGTCGGCTGCAAGCCAAGACTGGTTATTCTATTTGCCTATTCTTCATTCTTTACTTGCTATCTTCCAACTGGTATGTCTTCAATTTATGTTTAAAGTTTCAAAATAATATGTTTCTTTGGGTATTTCGATTCATCTTATTTCTAATCTGCTTTTACTTATGATTTTGTTGCTCTACTTGCAATTAACCTGTATGCTTGCTGTTTTTTAGTTCTTAATACCTTCCCCTTAAGCCTCAATATGTGTACTACCCCCCTTGCATGCTTCAATATGATTCTGCTTCACTTCTGTCGTCTTTGTTTCCTGGTATACTACAATATGCACTATATGTTACTTAATTTCCATGTAATCCTGATATCCCAGAACCTTTTCTCTGAACATATATGACTCTACTTGTTGTATTTTTCCTATATGCTTCATGCTTGTCCCCTACTCTTCAATCCCTGCTTGTGATTGTTGAACTTGGTTGTGTCTTGTTCGATGTGTACTGTTCTGATCCTAAGACTCTGACTGTCTTACCCTATTCCTTTTCAAATTATTTTCACTAAACGAATTCTGCTATTGTTCTTCAAAGCTTATTTCAAACAAGTTATTTTCAAAAGTTGTTTTTCCTACTTAACTCTTTTCACATCACATCATGCACTTCACTTTATTCTTAGACCTTTAAGTTCTTCCCCCTTAGTGTGAGCACTGCTTTAGGACCCTTGAGCTCCCTCTGAACTCTGACACACTGAGGCTGGCACTTCCACACTGCACTTGTTCAATTCTTGGTTACCAAGTCTAGGTGTAAGCACTGCCCGGGATCCTTGAGATCCTTAGGGAACTTTGATGCACCTAGACTCTGATTTGTCTATGGAACTGAGGCATATGAGGCCATTGGAGGCTTTGGGAAATCTGGGCCTAATTGAAGGCTCCCTATAGAGTAGCTTCTTGATTTTCTATTTCTATTTATGTAATTCATTCATTGGCCTGTAATAATTTGTAAACAACTCTTGGGGAATGGATAGTGAAAGGGAAAGGGGTAACTATGCATGCTATAGATATAAAAGGGTAGAAACCATGCTATTAGGTTTACATTCCTTATGTGTGCTATAGAAATCATGTTTAGGACTAACACGTGCAAAGCATATCGTGCATTAGAAATCATGCTCTTTAGGATTTCATGACACTGTTCAGCAGTTTATTTCAGTATTGTTAGATCACTTAGAAAATCCTGTTCATAGGATCAGTAATAACACTGGAAAATGCTATCATGTGATTATGTTCATGCATTCTGAAAAACGTAATCTAAATCCTGCCTTAAAATGAGCGTTAACGAATCTGCAATTATGCTTTACCATGTTACACGTAGAGATCATGTTCTAGGTAAACATTATTAAAACATGTCACCTATGTTATTCCTGAAGTTATGCATGATGTTGTGATCCGGTATTCATTTAGAAATCATGTTTAGGCTACCATGCTGCATTAGATATCATGAAATAGGATCATATTTAGTCTAAGCATATGTCTGAAACAGTCCCCCTGACCTAAATAAACTGGTAATCAGTTCTTTGTACACGCTTAGAATCACATAGTATTGACAATCTGGACCCTTAATAAATCTGCACCATTGCTGCATGTTATTTTACACCTAGGCAAGCCTTAGGTAATCAGTTACAAGAAATAAAACCAGACCTGTCTTTGTGATCATGTTCAACTACCAGCATGCTGAAATCAGTAGGCAAGCCATGACTAGGACTTCCTCTCTAAGTTATGTGATATAATTGAACTCTGTTGTTGCCACTTATACATCATGTTTAGTGGTTAAATCTGGACCTAAATTTATGTATGAGGCATGCTGTGTATGTGCAATATATGTGGAGGTATACCTGAGCCCTTAATTGCTTTCCATGATTTTCCCTTATGTGCAGTCCTACCTGTTTTTGTTATCTGTCGCCCTAGAATTTTACCTTTTAAACCTGAGGGTCTGCCTAGCACCTCCCTTTTAGGATAGTAGTCCTAACCTCTTCCAGGACTAATAGGTAAGGGGTCGGGTAGCAGCATGCAATAGAGTTCGTGACCAAATACGCGCTTTAATTACCTCCACGGGGTAGGAAATGGTAGAATATGAATATGATGACCGATGCGTTAATACCACGTGTAGCCCCTCTTTGAGGAGTGTCATACCGGGTATTGCATTGATGTGATCCATATTATCACAAACCTGGGATATCCTTTACTTTACATGCTTAGATTGTAACTCTTTTTTAAAGCTTAGTTTTTTTTCTCTAATTGTTTTCAAACACCTTGCATGCTTAAGACTTAAATCCCCTATTATTTGAGCCTTTATTTGGTTTTTTTTTTGTTGCTAAATTGCATAAATTTACAAAAGCTGTTTGGCCGGGAACCACACTTGTGGATCCTGAGGGGTGCCTAACACCTTCCCCTTAGGATAATTTCAAGCCCTTACCCTGTCTCTGGTTAACAATTTAGTTAATAGATAAACCTCTTAAGTGCCCTAACGCACCACTAAATCGTTAGGTGGCGACTCTAAAAAATGTAAACCCCTTTCCCAAAAGGAAAGAGTTGCCTCAACCCAAAATATCATGAACCCGATCTCCGCGCGGAAAAAGGGGGGCGCGACAGACTTATGATAGTGGAGTCACGAGTGACTAAGAGGCTTTATTTACGAGTGACATTGTGTATGAGAGGCTATTATCTATGAAACCAGTGTTTTTCACTCTTCTTTACACTGAGCCTCTTTGATAAAGGTTGAACTAATGTTTTATACAAGTTTCAAACGGAAAAAATGGAGTTTGTGAAATATTTGGTAAATGTAGATTTTTGACTTGATCTATTTACCTCCACTGGCACTTATTTTATGAAATTATAAAGTTTAAATGCTTGTCACTGCACTCAAGTCTTTAGTTATGGGTTACTTACTGAGTTGGCGTACTCACGTTACTCCTTGCACCATGTGTGCAGATCCAAGTACCAAATCTGAGCGCTAGTTGATTCTCATCTGCGTGGAGTTCGCTCAGGGATTGAGGTAGCTGTTCGGCGTCTACAGTTTGCCCCCTTCCTTTCCTATTTTTGTTGACTTTTGATAAATTTCCAGACTTGTATTAGTAATGGAATATTATCACAGTGTATTTCTCTTTAGATGCTCATGACGGTTGACTCCAGATGTTTGGGGCCGTGGTTAGACTTGATCGTTTTCATCATTGTTATTGTTGAACATGTTTTAAAAAGGGGAGCTTTGATAGAATATGATAACTTATATTTTAAACGGAAAGTGTTATTTGTCATTTGAGGTAGATTGGCTAGCCTAGTTTCACGATAGGCGCCATCACGGCCAGTATTGATTTTGGGGTCGTGATAAGAATGTATGAAATCGAGGTACCCCCATTTATTCCAAACAAAAGTAGGCAACAATGAGACCGTCACGATGGGCCACACTTCAACATTCGAGGATGAATGTTCCGAAGGGGGGATGGTGTTATACCCCACACCTAAATGAAGTTTGATAAGTGTAGCTTCTAGCGCAACCAATCAGCTAGTGACATGTTTCAGGACAGAAGGTAGTTACACATTTCGTGGGGTTTGTGCCAAAAGTCTCGTTGGGCGCTGCAACCTGCGTGGGTTGACCCATTTTTCATGTGGAGCACCGGAATTTCCTATGCTTGGTATACATATATAAGGTCAGTGAGGCTCATTCTCTTTCTTTTTTAGAAGCACCACTCACTATAATTCACCAAAAACGTTGTCACATATCCTTTGAAGTTTCAAAATAGCCCAAACTGAATCAGAAGACGACTCTATTAGGACTTAGCTTGAAGAAACTTTGAACCATTGCTACAACATCTATCATTTGGTGATATTGATTCTAAAGATTCATTAGAGGTGAAGTTAACTACCGTAGAAGTGTAATTAAATCTTCAACAAGGTATGTAGGGCAATTTTCTTCCTTGGCATGAGTTAGTGTAAGTCACTCCTTCCTTCTAAATGATTCATGCACTGTAAAGTTTGGTAGTTTTAGGCCCTCTAAATGAAGTTGTTATGTTCTTGTACAATTTTGTCGGAAGCGTTTCTTTCAAAGTCTAAATTGTTTCCCAGCTGATATCATGTGGTCAGCGGGTATGATTCATTATGAAAATAAACTTGTTATCTTTGCTATTGCATTGCAATTATATATGTATCTATTTTACTTTACCGAGCCACACTATAGTCAGTCGGGTACGACACCTATTATGCAACCACTAATCAGGTGGGTACAAGAGAGCAAGATAAGAGACACTATCGAGCCCTCATGTGGTTGGGTACGACCGAGACCTAGTGTGTTGTCGGGTACGACCGAGCCCTACTGTGTTGCTGGGTATGATGATGTGTGAAGTGAGATTACTGAGCCCTCCTGAGGCTAGGTACGACCCGAGTCCTCTATGAGGCTGGGTATGGAGTGATGAAATATGCACCAAAGAGTTGTAGAAGATATGTATGAATGTGTATAGTATAAATTAATGCATGGCCCCAATGAGTGGCTTGGTTTTACAAAAGTTTGCACACATATATGATTCATGGTTTAAAGTTTTCACTGTTTGGTTTACGCCCCCAACGACTTGTCTCCGGTATTCAAGCTGGAATCTCCTACTCACATCTCTTATGATATGACTCTAATTTACTTATTTTTCTTAGTCTTACATACTCAGTACATTATCCGTACTGATGCCCTTTTCTTTTGGGCGCCGTGTTCATGCCCCCAAGTAAAAATAGACCTGATGACGTCCCTCCCCAGTAGGTTCTTGATTCAACTATTGGTTATTTCTCTCCACTTCCCGAGAACATGTTCAAAGGTCGGTAGGTATTGAAGCATGTGCTCTAATCATTTTGGGTACGGTGGGGCCCTGTCCCGACCAATATGCTAATATCTTCTCCACAATCAGTTGTGTTTCGTTTGTATATTTACTTGGAGGCCTTGCTGGACCATATTCTATGTTATAAGGCTTGAGTATGGACGTCGGTTCGCACGGGCCTTCGGGCGTCGTATGGCGGCCGCACCTCCCATGATTGCAGTGTGACAAAAATACTATGAGTAATAAGCTACTAGATTTTCCGAACATGTAGATGACAATTGACACACTAGCTCCACCCTTAATTACTGAGTTCATAATTTACAAAGTGAACGTGGAATCCAAAAAATAAAATAATTAGAAACCTTAATAGAAAAGAGGTTGCTCTGTTGGTAAGAACCCTCCACTTCCAACCAAAATGGTGTGAGTTCAAGTCACTCCAAGAGCAAGGTGGGGAGTTCTTGGAGGAAAGGATGCCGAGGGTCTATTGAAAACAAATTTTTTAGAGATGTAGTGTCGAACTCAAATTGACTGGATAACTCTGCGAAGATCAATAACTTTATTTAGTTAGACTTAGACATGTGTATTTTATAATTACATAAATTTAGTTGTTATGAGTTACAAACATATAATATGACCGTATATTTCACCTAATATTTCTTTGTAGATATTGTTCTTGAAGTTGTTCCATTTTGATGTTTCAACGAAATGATCTGTGCAACAAATAAAAAGAGAAATATTTTTTTTAAAGAATGGAAGAATTAAATGTTTGTAAAATTTTGTGAACAATTAAGTAAGAAGTGACTAACAATAATAAAAACATAACAAAAAGAATTTTTTTCATAGTTATGCAAAATTATACAAGAATTTTGAGATATTAATTGCAAAAGGTTGAGGGAACCAAAAGGTTTTGTACTTATTTATGAAGATATAATTTTTTGAAGGGTATCATGGTCACTTAAGTTTATAGAGTTATTTTGGTCTTTCACATTCAACTTTTGATTTTCATGCTTACAATATAGTATTATATATATACTATATTATATTATGATTACACGAGAGTCTAGTTGAAATTTCTATTATACAGAAGATAGGAAAAATGACACTATATAACCGCTGAAAAAATAATAGCCGAAAAAATATACAAAATTTGTATATATATATATATATATATATATATATATATATATATATATATATCGATATATATATATATATAATGTATGTTATATACAAATTATATAAATTTTATACATTTTTTTGACTACCATATGTAAATAGTTTATCGTGCGGGCTAAAAGCGATAATAACCCATTAACAGCTTATTTGGATGGTTGTTTCACATCGTTTCATAATGTATCGTATCGTATTGTATTGTATTGTACTATATCGTTTGATGAATACAAGGTTTGGATGGATTGTATCGTTTGTCGTTGTTTCATGATATCACGCACCAACAATATGAAGAATAAATTTGCAATATTATAAAGAAAAATTATAATACGAGATAAATTTAATGTATAAAAATGCAGAGTAAATGATAAATTCAATTATTTAATAATAGTGAAGGGTGAGATGAGATAAAAAGACAAGATAACGACGCAGCCACACCAAATCGGTCGTTACATAAAGTGACACATTTCGTCGTTACGTAACGACGGATTTAACAATACAATACAATAAAATTTAAGTAACAACCAAAACAAACATCGTATTTAAAGTAACAATATGATACAATAAAATGGGTAACGACCATCCAAACAAGCTGTAAAGCACCTAGGTTTACATGACTGCTTACTATCATTTAAAAAACTTATTTTACTGCTATTACGTTTTAATTTACGTGAATCTATTCAACTAGACACAAAAGTTTTAAAAAATATTATCCTAATATTTATGTGATTATGAAACTTTTAAAATTTATAATATTAAATATTTCATAATATTCATGTTACAATAAAAATTTTAAAATTTTACATTAATTTATTTTCAATTTAGAAATGAATTATTCTCTTATGGAACTAGGGACGATCAATATTCCACGCAGAAATATGTTGTACTCTATGCATCGAAGTCGGAAGAAGTGAACTTGTACGTTGAGAGAAAAGGACCAAAGATCTTTCGTCAAGCGGGCATCTGGTTGCTTTTCTCTTTGTTCTGCCGTTACTGGTGCTACGATTTGCTCCCTTTTCCCTTTCTGGTAAGCTGTTATTTCTGGGTTTCCTCCTCGGTACATTTTTATACAAGTGGATTTCCTCTTGAATTTCTTCGTGGTTCCGGGTGATTTGTTTTATTTTTTTCTGTCCTGTTTTTTTAATATTCCGTCCATAGCATTTGAGTATGCATTTTTCCCATTCATAATGGCATTAATTTTCATCAATTTCTTTTTTTAGTTATTGTCCTTTGGAATCTCTACCTTGACCAACAGAGTGCACCTACGTGTTCAATAGATACAAAAAAAGATGATCTTTCTTGGTCCAATATATTCGTTTTGCACAATTCTCATCAAGTATTGTGGAGCGAAAGCAATTAGTTTCATAATTTGAATGTGGAATCAAAGCAATTAGTTTTTGAAGAGCTACTGGAAAAGGTGAAATTTCACATTATGCTTTGTCAATGATGAATACATATACAAGATCATTATGATTTTGATGCCAATAGAAATTGTCCCCTGCTTCACTGTATAGTCACAAGTGCAAAGTGGAAAGCTCTTTGTCCACATTCAAGAAAGTTGAGCTTTCTATCAGTCAGCCTAATTTTGCAATCCATATTTTGTGCAATCATATGTTTTAGCTGTTGGGCTGTTTGATTTTCCTTTCCCTTTTTCTTGTAACTTGTTCTGATTTAAGTTGAAGAGCATATATAGTAGATGAAACGACTGAGTGCTTTATCACATATCCTTCCTAAACTAAATATAGTTGCTTGATTAGCAGAGCTTCACTTCATATGATTTTCTGTCAAAGCACATATTATTTGAAAAAAACAGATAAACGTGTTGGTTTGATGGTAAGTTATAATTGAAATAACTGCTACAATACCGACATTGAGATCTCATGTTCTTTCGTGTGAATTCAAACTTATTTACCTTTGGTTTTCTTTCTTTGCTCGTGGTTGGGATTAGAGATCAATATATTATGACAACCTTCCTTTTAACTTTCTTGAGATTAGACTTTGTACTCCGGACCACTAGTCAAATACTATGTGCTTAGCACGGGCTGCGACTCATCTGGTACAATTACAAGAATGAGGTTGAATCATAATAAGTGAAAGTCTGTCAGTTGTGAGTGACAATCTGTACTAAGAACATAAACATACTATCCTAGTAGCTCATAGTAACCCATTGTCACAACGTTTTAGGGGGTTGGGTGGAAGAGGATGGGCCGGGGAAAAGAGGGTTGGTCTAGGGGCATTTCAATAGAATAGGTGGCCTTAAGCCAAATCTGAATAACATGCCTTAAACTTTTATATATTTATATATATGAGTTTTGCTAACCTAATACATGGCTCTAGTAGATTAGCATTGTACCTGCTTTTTATTTATCCAACAACTAAAGTGTAAATTTTCTTGGAAGAACTTCTAGAAGGCAACACCTTGAGCAACAAACTAGTTCCGTTGCAAAAGTGTTGGAGGAAATATTTTACAAGGTTCTAAGTCACCACAAATCCAAGATACAATGATAATAGGAGCAGTCTAAATATAATTTTAACCCTCTGATTAAGCAGCAGAAGTCATTTTTAATGGGCGAAAACCATGATCAAGACTAGCTTTCCACACTTTCTCAATATCAAGCATCATGTCACCACATTCATGCTCATTCCAACCTTCCAACGCATGCAAAATTCCAGCTATTCTCCAGGCACTCATCACTCTTCTTGGCAGCCAATTCTAGAATTAGAACAATATCACTTGGTGAATTTCTTTTGTTATTTACGCACAATCAAATTAGTATAGAGAAATTAAGTAAATTAAATGATCTTTTCCAACCTCACAAGAGTCTACATTTTCAAGATGTTTTGGATTAATCATGGCTGGTGTGTTGAAGTAGAAGCAATTTTGGCGAGCTTTTCTTGGTGGAAATTGTGAAAAAGGAATAAATAATGTTCCTTTTGGCGCTTTCAGTTGTTCGACTTCACTCAATCCATCATCTACTAGCCAGATCTGCAATATAATACTTCAATCAAGAACCTTCATTTTAATCTATAGACAGGAGACAGAAGATGCGGGGAGGATTCTTTTCTATATTGAACTTTCTAAAATCCGGAATTGTTCGAAGCTCGACATAATGACAAAACTTTGGGTTAGGAGAGGGAGGGGAGAAGAAAGGAATTGTTATAAACATCAAGATTTAGGTCAGTATTTTTCAATGTATTTTGGTTTATACCTTTGATAAATAGGTCTTTGACTGGACCAAATTAGTTGCAGCCTCAGGGGTAAGCCTTGCTTTAAGTCTCTTGTACTCTTCTTCATCTAACACATGATAACCTATATGTAAAAATTGTAATGAATGAGAGAAAGGGAAACCAAGGTGATGGAGGAGATTAATAGTCAGAGATACCTGAATTCCTCTTTGGCACAAGACAAGGGCGATGGAGCAAGAAACTTTGGACAAACGACCTCTAAGGACCACTTGGGAAGTTCCTTTAGGAATGGAGTTTAGGACCACGGCAACAACTAGACTACTTCCATCAACCACCTTTACTTTCAACTGAGGATTTTTCCTTATGTAAAGCTCACCATTATTGTTCAGATGCTCTTCCTGCTAGAACGTTCCATTTGTGTATAATTGTAAGTATCAACTGGAACCCTCTTTTGTCCGGCCAACAAACATTGGATATAGGGTGATGGAGAATTCTTTTTAATTCATTTACTCTGTAATAGTGAATATCTTCCATAGCTAACATAATGTTTTTCTCAAGAAAAATGCATTTTAGGTAGAGATCATGCATTTTTTTTATATATCATATGAAGCAAGGATGAGGTTTATTTTATTTTCTATAGTTTTACTTACCTGATTTAGGAGTCCAAGGCTCAAAACTTTTATGCCTTTCTGATCAGCTTCCATGATGGCTTCCTCAACCAAATTGTTAATAGTATCTCTTTGCCCTTGCATAAAGTACTGAACAAAATAAAAAATTAGGCAAGTCGCTTTAACAATCCAGAACATACTACTAGTCACGATTAACAATAAGTTCTTACTTGTTTCCTGTACTTTAGGATAGCCCAAGTTTGTAGTTTAAGATTCCTGAATAAATTTCTCTCGACAACAAATGTTTGACCATAAATCCAAGTAATAAGAAATGACCATAGCGTAACAGGCCACATTAACAAGATATACCACTTGGAAGCGTGGGGCCTCGAGGCCAAGGATGCAAACCCTAGTCGGAGATGGTAGATAGATTCAGGGGTTGTTAGATGTGTTAGGTGCACCACGTCAGGTAATTCAGCTTTCCTCTCAAGTGACTTTTCATACAATGTATCTAGCGACTTGTCCACTGTACCATACAGATAGTCATATATTGGCACGAAAAGCGAATAATTTGTTCTAAATTGAGTGTGATGTAGTGAGTGGAACCTGTGCCATCAAAGAATTGACATTAGTGGTAAAAAAGTAAAGCCAAATTCAGGTATACTATTCTGTTTAGTCAGTAGGAAAAAAATACATGTTAAAGAAGACTTCTATTTCCATTTTTCCCTTTATTTCCCTGGTGAACAAAAGTTAGAAGCAAATACAAAATTTCTGTTCACTGAGGCCTCTAACTTTGGCTGTACCCAAGCTGTATTTCTCTTGTCACTTTTAATTAAACTGCTCTGCTACCTTGTAGATGTGCATGACGAATTACATCTTTTTTTTTTTTGAGAAGGACATGACGAATTACATCTTGGGTCCCCTGAATATGAAGAAACATTAATGTTCTGGAAGTGAAAAAAATGAAAAGTTATAACTATGCATAGAGTAACTTTGTTGTAGATTCTGTTTCTAAGGAGATTCTAAGGGGAGGGGGGGGGGGGGGGGGGGGGGGGGGGGGGGGACTGTGCATATGAACCTTTTACGTTGCACTTTTCCTTCAAATGAACTAGGTTTTTGTATTTACATACTTGATTTGAGTGATTCCTGATGATCAGTCATCTCCAAGCCAAACTTCCAAACAACATTTTCTGGTCAATGAACTTACCATTTTAACAGTAAAATCATCTTAATAGGTAGGTTTTGCGATTGCAGTGGTAAAGTTTAGTAACTTTACTGCTATAGGGGGTAAATCTCAATTATGTTAATGTGACAAAAAAGTTATGTGACTTTTGTTATAGTTGGTAAAATTTCGTTGCTTTAGAGCGGGTAAAGTTTCAATTACTTTACTGCGATAAAAAATAAATTTCTAACTTTACCATTATTATGGTTAAAGTACGTGAAGTTAATCCTTAAAAGTTTCTAGTAAATTTCCTTTTTACTTGCAATAGTCTCGAATACTATTTCTTCACCCAATTAATTTCCTAATGATATTTCAAATCACTTTTAGAGATAGCTATTGTAAATGAAAGTTGATTATGAAACCAAAAGTATTTTTGTGTATGATGCTAATGGATAGGCTAATTGTGATGCTCACCCAACCCTACACCTTGCGTCCGTTCTTGTAAAACTTCACCGGTATACTTCGTCAGTAGATCCTGAACTACATACGGACCGATTCCTGTAAAACCAGGGATATGTAGGCAGCTCAGAAACCAGGATGCAGCCTAAATCTTTCAAATTATTTTCACTCGGTCAAAATTGGCCATCATATCTTTACCCGACAACTCTTTCATCCTTCCCGGGTAAAGAGGGGCAGCTGTTGATACCCAATTTTTCTTCAAAATTATTTTCACACTTGTATATTATCTTCAAAATCACTTTTCATCAGGAATGGTATTTTTCAATAATTTTTCATATTTTTATCAATTTATTTTCCTATTTATTTAGTATTTTATATTAAATAATATTCATAAATTGTATTCTAAATAATTTCAAAATGCTTCCCAACTCAATATATCATTTTTAATCCTATTGGGATTTAATTATTTCACAAATTAACCAATTTGGCACTATTTAGCTGTAATTACACAAATTTTGCAACTATGGCCCAATTATGCATTTATGCTATTTTTAATTTTATAATTAGTTATTTTTTATATATTAATATTAGTTAATTCCCTTAAATTTTGTTTACCTAGCATTAATTTCATTTTTTATATAATTATTAGCTATGTTATTAATTATTTACCTATTTTTATGGGTATTTAAAACCTAGCCACTTTTAATTTTGATTTCAACCCAATTTGCCCGGACCCTTTGACCCAATTACCTACCCAAGCCAAACCAATTTCCTACCCGGCCCAACCCCGAACCAATCTGAGCCGTTGATCAAATTAGATCAACGGCCCAGATCATTGTTACCTTAATTAACTTAGACTAACCCCTCCCCCCCCCC
>ML297872.1:501-14964 GCA_005239495.1 Nicotiana undulata
TACGTGAATTGCATGGGTGTGGTGTATAGGTATGGTGACGAGTATCTATGCACCACCCAAATCGTTTGTTAAACATGATCCCCTTTCCCGTTCCCACTTATTTGATCATTGTTTTAACTGTTACATGTTCATTATTGTTTCTATGACTATTTGGCCTTGTTGAATTGTTGTTAGTTATCGTTGTGACTATTTGGAAAGAGTATTGGTTGTTTTGAGTTGGTTCCCTTGTCATATAACATAGTTGAGAGGTTTGGTATTGTTTTTATGAAATAAATATATATATTTTGATATTCCTGTTGGTTTCATGGTTGAGAGGTTATTGATGAGGTTATAAGAAAAATTCAGTTTATTATTTATAATTGTTGAGGTTCGCGTGTTTATTGGGTTTCATTGAGTTATTTCCAATTGTTGTTGTAAGTGTGTTAAAGATGTTGGTTGTTCTCTTGAGTTTATCATAGTATATAAAGACTGAGCTAGATTGACAGCGTTACGGTGTTTACTTATATTCTGGTTGGTTTTATTGTGAAATGTTATTGGTTAAATCTTACGAGGTATATGATCTTCTGTTTGAAATTGGGGAAATAATAGTATTGTGAAAGGCTTGGCCTGAATCGTGAAAGTCGAAATAAATAAATAAATATATATGATTGTGATAAGGATGGACAGGAGGAATAAATTTATATGACTGTGATAAGGGTGGACAGGAGAACTAAATATATATGACTGTGATAAGGGTGGACAGGAGAAATAAATATATATGACTGTGATAAGGGTGGACANNGTTGTGATAAGGGTGGACAGGAGAAATAAATAAATATACATGACTGCGATAAGGGTGGACAGGGAGAATATAAATATATGACAATCATAAGGGAGGATATTTACATTTATATTTTACTGATTTTTTTTTCAAGAAAAAGAGAATCAATGTTTTGAAAAGCTAAATAACTATTTTTACTGTTTTTTTTTTAGGAAGACAAAGATTTGAAACTTTCTATTTTATAGTACAATTTTCATATTTTGGTGCTACTTTTATTCAAAGATAAAGCTTGAAGAACTTCGAAATTTTGAGGATTTGGTTATAGTTGAGGCCTGAAAGAGGCGGTTGTGTTATTTTATTATTGATGCAGTATTTGAATTGATGTGTTTAGATTTTCTTCTTGTTTTATAATTATTGTCTCAGATATATTTTCTTGTTCGTGCATAATTATTTTATTGTGTTATCGTACATATATTAATATCACAGGTTTATCGTTAAAGCCCCACCTTAGCCTCGTCACTACTTCGCCGAGGTTAGGCTCGGCACTTACTCAGTACATGGGGTCGGTTGTACTGATACTACACTCTGCACTCTTTTGTGCAGATCCAGGTACTAGCCAGCAGTAGATGTCGTGCCCCCTTTTTCTATCGCACGGGTTAGGTACGGAGAGATCGGGTTAAGACATTATGGACAACTCCTTTAAAGGAAAAGGAAGAGACGCCACCTAACGATTTAACGGTGCGTTACGGCACCTAGAGTTGATAACTCATAGACTAGTTTGCATTACCAGAGAACGGGTAAGGGCTTGATATTATCCAAGGAGAAGGTGTTAGGCACCCCTCGCGATCCACATTTGTGGGTCCCAGCCAATAAGCTTTGTGAATTTGATGACAAGCAAGTAACAAATAAGGCTCACGTATGAGGGGATTTAAAACAAGTATGAAAATCTTTAAAGGTTTTGAATAACATAAACATTTGAAAAGAAGTGTCCTAGGTTTAAAGTAATACGGATCATTTCAATGCAATATCCGGTATGCCACACCTCGGGGAGGCGGCTACACGTGGTATTAGCGCACTGGTCATCATATCCGTATTCTACCCTTCCCGCCCCGTAAAGGTTATTTAAATGCGTGTGTTGGTCACGAATGCTTATTATGTGCTGTTACCCGTCCCATTCTATAAGTCCTGGAGGGTGAGTAAGACTACTAATCCTACCAAAGGCGGGGACTAGGCTGACTTAGGTGTAAAGGGTAAACTACTAGGCGTCAAGCAAAACAGGTAGAACACATGTAGTAGGATCACATAGGGAAAGTAGTAGGCTTGTAGGTCCCTCCGCAATTAAGCACGTTAGTGGCACGTCTCAAACACAATTAAAGTCTCAAAGGAAGGTTTGAAAACAAAAGATATTGAGTTGAAAATCAGTAGGTTTCAGCAGTTTTAGTAAAAGGATATGTTTCGAAAACTTAGTAGTGAAAGCAAAGGGTTCAGTTAAGACTGAGCAATTCAAAAGGATGATTGATTTTTAAAAATGCAATAACAGTAAGAATTAAGAGTGCGTAGCAGTTTAAAGATTTCAAACAAAAGAGAAGAATCACTTTTAGAAAAATCAGTAAATTGAGCAGGAGTGCGTTTATTTGAAAGTCAATAATCCAAAAGGTGAGTATTAAAATCCAGTAGTTCATAGGACTTTATCACATCGTTTTTAGAAAATGGTTTAGCAAGTATTCAGTAATAGAACAACTTTATATAATGAAGTAACTCTGGAAAAAACTTAACAGTTTGAAGAGAGGATAGGAATCAGAAATCCTGAAGTCAGTAATGAGAAGTAAGAAAGCGCACAATTTCAAAATTGTTTTAAGAGTAGCATATGAGTTTAGTAAAAATAGAGTGGATTCCAAGAAAGCAGAATCAGAATTTGGGAAATTCCAAAAGAGGTAGATTAAACCCAACATAGTTGATCTGATTTTAATTACGCATTAGGCCTAAAGTTTGCTTAGGCGTTGTATATTTGCCTAAAGGTGAACATGCTTACTTTGACTCTGTTTTAAAAGACATAAGTGATGATACATTTGCAGAAACGTTTGACCATATTTTAGTGAGGTTATTATATTAGAGACAAGTTAACTAAGCGTTCAAGTTCTGACAAATAAAAATCCTACAGGCAGGATATCTGATGCACATAGGAATACCTAGAAGACATGATTTCTAGATGCTATGATCATGAAAATGCAGTAAGACCTTATAACAGTTTTTATTACTTGATATAATTATTAACTGTGATCATGGCTTGCAAAATGAGTGAAGTAGACATGCTGAAAAATAAAAGAACCTAAGCAGGATTTCTAATGCATGAGATGCATGTCCTACACAGGTTATCTATTGCACATGTAAGTAAGAAAAACCCTATAAGCATGTTTTCTACCCCTTACTAGACTAAGCATGCATAGTCCCCTCCCATATTCACTATCCAAACCCAATTATTTGTTTACAATTTATTACAAACCAAGAATAAATGAATTAAAATAATTGGAAAAGAAAAAATAAGAAGCTATTCTATAGAGAACCTTCAGACAGGCCTAACCTTCCAGCCTCACTCCTGTTGAGCCTCATAGCCTTACATGGCTTGGGTGCGGCAAAGCTCCCAAAGGTCCTTATAAGAGCCCTGACCATTACCAGCACCCAGCAGATGCCCATGGTCAAACAAGTGCAGTGTAGAGTACCCTTACCTCAGTGTCTCAAGGTTCAGAAGGAACTCATGGTCCCTAAGCGATGCACACACTGAGGGTGGTGGAACCTAAAGGTCTAGGAATTGTGAAAGCGCTTTTTGAAAAGGAATTTTAAGTTTAAAAAGAAGTTTTGCAGTCACATAGTTTCAGGAAAACACATAAGGACTAATGTTAAAACAACAGAGAGTCCTAGTAGGATATCAAGGAACAATCACAAACAGGGAAAGGGGTTCAGGGGACAAATAAGGGTGATAGTATGTAATAAGTTTAGGTACAGATTCAACCCATAGAGATACCAAATAGTACACAGCTGCTACACAATCATATAGGAGATAATAAGCAGATAGGAGGAATGGGGAGCAACGACAGTATAAGACATGATAAGCTACAGAAAACAACACAGGATTAAATTAAACTAGAAGAAGAAGAGAGATCATATAAGGGATTAGATATGCTAGTGACAGGATAAGCAGTAGAGCCACACATAGAAGCACAAAAGAAAGAGCAAAAACCTTAAGCAAAAAATTGAAGCATATTGTTTGGAGTGAAATAATATTAACTAGGACATACCAGTGATGCAAGTAAAGAGCAGCAAATAGCACAGTATTAGCCTTGGCTTAGCAGCCGGCTAATAGTAAGCAGCAAAGAGTAACGATAGAGACAAGAGAGAGAGCCAAGAGAAGCAGAACACAAGAGAGTAGTATAGAGAATTGAGCAAATGTTCGACTGCCCAATGTTAGTGTCCTTGCAAAGAGAGAAGACAAGTCTTTATATAATTTTGAAAATCGAATAGCACATAAAAAATTATGGTAGTAGCAATCAATCAATATCAATTAAAGATAACAGGACCCCTTTAATCAAGGGATTCTAATTCAAACGATACTGTCAAGATGAAATAAGGCAAGGAATCAGTCCAATTGGACTGATTCTCCCAAAAATAGAACAAGGAAGTCATATAGTGCACAAATAGAGCTAGATACATAGTGAGTAATTAAGGAATGTTGCAGTAATATTACATTAAGAAATAAAAATAGGGTATCTGCTTAGAAATCAATTAAGAAGATATTGAAATCACAGGGAATCCGGAATAGTAAAAGAAAGCATCACATAGATATAACAGGAATTCAAAAATTGGTACAACATTGTAAAAGGAACATACACAATTGTGTTATTTATGGATAATATCACGAGAAATCAGTATAAAATCAGCAAGTAAAATAATCAGTGAGGTAAATGGTTGAACTCAATAAGTATTTAAACAATAGTACTGATCAATATAAGAGATGTTCATAGAACAACAAGAGGATTAGAAATTATAGCACTAAATCGAACAAGAACAAACGAGCACACATATAACAAAGATCGATAGAGTATTAGGGTTTCATCAATAGCAGTTCGAACAACAATAAATCACGAAATAATTACTTAACATGATACAAATAACTAAAACCAAGAAGAAATCATTTTAAAGACAGGGTTACGAACCCTGGTGTTGAAATCACTAAAAGAAAAGGTTTTTCTGGAGAAAACCATGGGAAAATATCATAATAATGTAAGAATGTAAGCATAAATTAAGAAAAATCAAAAACGCAGATGGTTAGGGTTTCGTGAAACCCGTAAAAGAGGGCAAATCCTCAGAGATGGCATAGATTAGGCCGGAAAACATGTAAACTTACTCAAATAGCCAGAGTTTGGCCGGAAAGTGGCAAGAGGCTCAACGGAGGCAAGCGGACTGCTCCAGGCCCGTCTTGAAGGACCCAGGTTGGTGTTGAGCGAGTGAGAGGTGAATAGATGACCAAAAGGTAGTGAGGAGCCATGGATGCCAATGAGAGAACCGGCCGGAGAGGGGAACAGACCCATCGGAGGGGAAACTTATAGAGAGTAACTGAGAGAGATAGAGAGATGAGAGAAGAAAGGTCGCGAAGGAAAATGAACCGGTGGGGGGAGGGTTAGGTTAGATGATATTTTTGGTATGGGTTGATCTGGGTCGTTGATCATATTTGATCAACGACTCAGATTAAAGTAGGGGTTGGGCCGGGTAGGATTTAGTTGGGCTGGGTAGTTTTAATTGAAATCCAGGTTGGGTAATTGGGTTTAGGATTTAGGTTCAATTGTGGCTAGTTTTTAAATAAGGTAGGCTAGTTGTTAAATACCCAATAGAAAATAGGTAATTAATTAATTAAAATACCTAATAAATTAAAAGGATGAAATTGAGTTAAAAATAAGTAAAATTACAATATTTAAACAATATAAAAAATGTTAGAAACATGAATTTCGAATTTTAAAGGTATACAATGACTAATTAGGCCATAATTGCAAAAAATGATTGTAATTGAAATTAATAGTACTCAATTGGCCAATTTACGAAATAATTGAAATTTAATAAGTAAAAAGGTGATTATAAATGACATATCAAATTGGAAAATATTTTGAGACTTATTTAGAGCGTAATTTCTGAATTATAAATATATGAAAAATAGTAAATAAATAGGGAATAATTCAAATAAAAAAATGTGTAAAAATTAGGAAAAATATTCATTATTACAAAGAGTGATTTTGAAAGCTTATATGCAAGTTTAAAATAATTTTGAGGAAAAATTGGGTATCAACAATAGAGATTTTTAGAAAATCCATTTATCTATTCAGAGACACGAGGTATATCTGTCGGCGTTCGCAAATCCCGAGAGTCTTCTCCTATTTTTATAAAATTGTTTTAGTATATTCAGAACAGTTACACTATTTCTTTCAGCCCAGTATTTGTAGTATTCTTTAGTAGTTCGTGAATTGTGACACCAGACCCTGGGGTAGTCTTAGAGTTGTTTACATAATTAGCTCGTGATTCGTTCTATTTAAATGGCTATTGTTATCATTTTATTTTATTTTGTTGGGAATTGTTTTAATTAGGCTCAATTGAAATTTCTTTATTTATGCTCAAGTAATTAATCAAGAAAATTAGCTAAACGATTTCTAACATTGGCTTGCCTAGCAAGTGTGGTGTTAGGCGCAATCACGATCCCTGAGGTTGAGAATTTGGGTCGTGACAGTATGTATCCATTCATCTGTTCTTAATGAAATGTTGGACTGAAATTTTCATCTTCTGTTCATTATAAGCTGGCTGTTTTGATATCTGAAGCTCTTTTCTTCTGTTCTATATAATGTGACAATATGGGTGTTGTAATGAATGTATGAGTGTGATAAATGTAGTCATGTTGTTGGTATTTCTTTGTTGTATATTTTTTTTATTTCAGATTATAGGTATATAAATGTAGTTGATACTTGTAACTCTACCTCCTAAAAAAAAACAGCACTATGGTGTAGAATCTGACCTTCTCTATGGTCAGGTTCTCTCTATAAGTGTGCAGAAAAAATTTGCCTTCAATTGAGTATCTTTGGTCAATAAGGAGATTCAACAAAGCAAGTCCCTAGATAGGTTAGTATTAGCACTAGGGTAGACGAATTTGACCTTCCAATAGTCAAATTCACCCCATAATAGTGCGCAAAACAGTAGTATAGATGGCTGAAATTCACCCTTTAAAGGGTATAAAGCATGTGGTTAAAGAAGGCATAGAGTTGAGGAGTCAGAACTCTTGAATAGTCTGGTTCATCCTCTAAAATGCCTAAAAAATCAAAATCACAACACAAGTGTGAATCAAATGTTACCAAAAAATGACTGCTAGGGAGTTGAATCTGACCCTTCTCATGGTCAGATTCACCCTATAATAATGCATAAACAGTTATAGAGTAGTTAGATTATCATTACAAAAGGTATTAAGACAGGAATCTAGACCCATAAATGGTCAGATTCATATCTTAAGAAATGCCTAAGAATAGTCCAGTCATTGTATGAATTTAGGCCATAATCTGTTGAATGATTAAAGGTTTGATGGGTTTGTATCCTTGGAGCTTAATCTGACCTCTTTATGGTCATGTTCATTCCAAGAAGAATACATAGAAGCAGGTTCTGTCCTTTAAAATTGACATTGTCGCATGATTAGGACTAAACCTGACCCAATAATGGTCATGTTTGCCTTACAACGTTCCTAGGACGTGTCTGTTAAAGTTACTCATTTTTTGATTAAGAAAAATAGACGCAAGAAAATATATAAGGCTGTTGGCTCGCACTGGAGTAGCAGATTTTCTTCATCATTTTTATTTATCTATCGTTTATTAGGAAAATGTATAGTAAAAGATGAAAATGTAATAGAGTAAATTCTGTACTTTGTAATTATGGACTGTTGGACACTCTAAATTAATATTTCAGTTTTATGTTTACTCCCTTTTTGAAATCCCCATTAGAATGAGGCCAGCTTGATGAAACAGCCCATTGGGGCTTTAATCAAGTTTAGCTCCCTAGGCTATTGGGCCATAAGGGAGTAGGTAGGCATAAAAATTAAAGTTATTTGTTCTAAGAAGTAGCTTAATGACAGTAGATAATTAGACCAAAAGCATGAATTTGTACTCCCATTATCCATTACAAAGTCTCTTCATAATATTTGCCGAATTTCTAGAATCAGTTATTTTAACAACAAAAAAACAGTAACTCGAAACATTTTTTGATTCATCTCACATTCTGTCGCCTGTTTGAAGTGGGTAAAACTTAATACGTGTGAATCTTGATTTCAAAAGGGACGTATTTAGTCTACTGGAAATTGGTAAAAACTGTTAAGTTAGCAAATTAAAAATTAGTAGAAGTTGTTTGTACCACGCTCTCTTTAAGTTATAAAATTCTGTTTCAAAGTTTACCAAATATGAACGAGATCAATGATCAAAAAAGGGTCTTGCATGTCTGTATAGGCGTGTGCAAACATATGTCTATGAATGATGTGTATTATGTTAGCATATTCCTACTTTTGCCAAACTAAAATATGGATTGTTTTAAGCCTTTGGGTAAAACTCTGTTTGCTAACCTATCATGAAGTAGTTTAATTAACCAAAAGCTTCATCCTTATTGAAAAAATTATTCACAATTAGGATTGGCCAAAGAGTTAAATAAAAATTGGGCTAAAATATGGCCATAGCCCAAAAATCTTTTCCATTAGGTTAGTAAGCTCGATTTTAGACAATCTTCACATACCTTCTAGATAGGATCGTGCCTTTTAGATTGAAATTTGATAACGAGTTTAACATTATTCCAAAACTACCATAACCTACACTCGGGAGTGGCAACTCATGCCCCCGACCCTCAACTACAAACAAATAAAACGCATGTAGCAACCACGGGTGAATTTCATGTGACGTGTCTTCCATGTGCTCAAAAACAGCAAGTGCACGCCATCGTGACTTGTTTAAGATAAATTCACAATCGTCCTATTTGATCTTAAAACTAAAACACTCTCTCAGAAGTAGAAAACATAAGGAGTAATCGAATATCGCCTCAAATAGGCATTATAAAACCGTCAATAGTCTTGACTACGTAATCTACACTCGGGTGCGACAACTCATGTCCCCGACTCCAACTTCAAACTATAATAAAATCACGTGTTGTAATTACGGGTGCATTTCATGTGGCGTAATTGTAACATGTACAAAAGCATGACAAGTGCACGTTCTCGTGACTTGTTTTCAAGATAAATTCATACTTATCAAAAGCGGCTAAATTTCAAAGAGTTTTTAAATATACAATAGGCTAGAACACGTAAATAATCGGATAATTTAGGCCAAATAATAATAGTTAAGCGACCGTTATAGAACCAAGGAACTCGGGAATGCCTAACACCTTCTCCCGGGTTAACAGAATTCCTTACTCGAATTTCTGGTCGCAGACAACTTAAAACAGAGTCAAACTTCCTCGGTTTGGGATTTTCAAAACAAAACAGTGTCCCGGAGCATCGTCAAAAATCCGGGTGGCGACTCTGAAATAATAAATAAATCCCAAATTTGAATAATGTCACTTTAATTGGAAAAACTCCCTTATGGCCTTCATTAATCCGGGGGTAGTGAAAAAGGAGGTGTGACAGCTCTGGCGACTCTGCTGGGGAGTGAACCCAGAATCTCTGGTTCAGGGTTCAAGAATTCGAGCTTGTATAACTGTTATATTTTGGCTTTCATTTTCTGATTTTACTTGTTTAAACCTGATGTGCTAATTGCCGCATTTACCACTTTGATATTATCTGAACTGCATATAAATTGTGTTGAAACCCTTCTTCTCCCTGAGTCTTCTAAATCATCTGGGAAGTGTGCACTTCGTGTGACTTCTTTTCTGTTAGAGTCATCCAAATGTTAGAACGAGGTACCGACAGGTTGCAAAGCCGGTGAAGCTTCTGTATTCCCGGTATGCTGCCCCGACCTCGGCTCGAGCTGTCCGCTCGGGTAAGCCTTGTCTAGAACAAAACCCCAGAATATAAACCTACTATAACATAGCTTCATGCCGGATCCCTAGTAGAAACATTTATTTGCATCACGTGCATTTGAGTTAGGGTACTCAACACAGTGGTTGGGTCCGTCTAGGACAGGTGAACCCAAAATGAAAGACTATCCTGATGCATCCTACTTGCTATGTGTACGACATTTTGTTACGGTTTGTTTGTTGACCAGCTAAAAAAAGGGGATAACAGAAAAACCAAGAGAGAAATAGGATAGGAGATTTAGTCGATTTTTTAAAAAACCCCGATATTCAAAATCATCCCGAAACTCTGCCAAAATTTCTAAAAATAGTATTTCAAAACAAAGTAAGCCGGTACATATTTTTCAAAATTGTGTCAAGATTTCCCGAACTACGCATTGTTTGATTCTCACCGGATGTGAGATACGTAGGCAACCCTCATCGGGTCCAACCTTATTTTCAAAACCAAAATAGAAAAATACTGTCGTAAAATCAGGTGATGTTGTTCTTGCCTAAATAGCCAATTGTTCCGACGGGACGCCGGAAGGCTATTTTTGCAAAAATAGTCACTTATAGTCTTTTCGAAAATTTTGGCCCAATTAGAAAGCACAACCCTAAAAGCTTCCTACCCGAAGTATTGAGGGGCCGTATTCGCAAGGATGGTCCATTTTTCTTTATTACAAAACTTTTGATAAAATAACACTTTTTCGCATTCAGTCAAAACCTTGTATGGCTTTGTTTTCTTAATCAAAACATTTAAACAAATGTGCAGGATGAATACAGTTGAAAAAACTCCCTTTAGGGCTGTCAAGGAAATTCCCGTGGGACTCCATATGTGGTGGAGCGACCTGGGGTAAGTTAGTAGAAAGTCTGCCGTAAAAGCTTTGGGCAGACTCACTGGCCTTCTAAAAATCAAGCCGAGGTTGGATATCGTTGAAGCTTTAGTGTCATTTTGGGACCCCACCCACAACGTGTTCCACTTTTCAGACTTTGGGTTGACACCCACGCTAGAGGAAATAACGGGGTATGTTGGTCTCGGTGACAATCTTAGAAGTCGGTATCCGTGGCACCCAGGGTGGTAACTCCACATAAGTTCTTGGATCTTTTGAACATCAGTCGGGACACTCAAGACTCACACCTAGCGTAAGGGTTCTGCACTTTCTATTTCCTGTACAAACGTTATGGAGATCCTCGGGGCTATGAAGCTGAAAATACTGGTCTGACTCACCACAAGAACCAGGCTAAATGGGAAGCCCGTCGGGGGTTAGCTTTCGTGGTAGCATTCCTGGGCACCTTAATCTGCCCTAGAGGTGACGGACTTATAGATATCGGACTGGTAAGGATGGAGGATTTCATGATGAAGAAGAATAATGGCACTTTTATACCAATGATCTTAGCCGAGATTTACCGTGCCCTGACAATTTGCTAGTCAGGGGGAAAGTTCTTTGAAGGATGCAATCTGCTCCTACATATTTGGATGATCGAGCACCTCTGTCACCGCCCACGTTACATGAACTATGGCTTAATCAATTTGAATTGTATCGAAGAACACAGGACTCGGGTAGAGGTCCAGAAATTTCCTGAGGGCACAGAGGCCTGATACTCACATTTGAGTTCATTGACCGCCGACCGAACCGAGTGGGCTTTCGGATGGCTCCCTGTCGGCGAGGTTATCAATATGTCCGCTGAAGTGTGCTATCTTTTGTTAATTCTGCGGAGCATCCAGCCATATGCCCCACATTGGGTCTTACGACATTTGGGTAGACAACAAGGCATTCCACATGATGAGGACTTAAGCCAACAAGCCATTGAGTTGTGTCCGAGAGCTACATTTCTGGAAAATAGGGTTCGTCAGATTTGGAACCAATGCAGATTCTTAGAGCCCCAGACTCAGGTAAGAAACTTATCTCAAGGAGAAGTAGAGCCAGCCTATATTTCTTGGTATGGTCGAAGAGGCCGAGAGCACCAAGAACCGGAGTGACCTGCGAAAAGACCTCACGTGCAGCATTTTACTGAGTAGACACAAGAACACTGGGGCTGGCTAGAAAAGGAAAACAACTACCGGGCCACAATAAGTAAATTGGAGGCCCATATCCGAGAGCTCAAATTTGAAAACACTATACAAACTGTTGCAGCCGAAGGGGAAAGAAACAGACTGAACAAAGAAAATGAATCCCTCAGGGATCAAATCCAGAAAATGAGGATAGCCATTGAAAACCCCGAAAGAAGTAGAGTCAACGAAAGACTTGTCACCAGTCTCAAGCAAAAGTTGTGTAGCTATGGTGAAGAATTGGACAAAGCCGAGGAAAATTTGACCCGAGCTCGAACAAAGTTGGCAAATAATGCAGAAGAAAGGGCAGAATTCGTTCAAAAATTGAAGAGAAAGCATGACCAAGAAGTTCTGGGTTTGAAAGAAAGAATGGCCACCTTTGAAAATGAGATGGCCAGACAAGCACAAAGGTTTAAGGCAGAAAGAGAACAGTGTTATGACATGATAGCCCAGTTGGAAGAAGAATTGCGACAATGGCAAGAGCAGACTCACAAAGACGCCCAGGCTTTAGAGGCAAGATCTCAGCAGATCGGGCGTCTACTTCAGGAGAAAGGTATCATCAGGCAAAGGGTCTGGGAGATAGCTGATTACATTGTCACCAAGTGCCAGGAATGCGAAGATATGACTCGGACCACCTTCTTCTCAGCGGTTATGATATTCTTCCACAAGATAATGGACGATCTCTACCGCTTCCAACAAGATATAGCACGCAGGCCCGTGGCAAGGCTGAATGGAAGCACTGATGTATTTTTTATATTTCTCGAGTCTGTATTTTATTTTCCTGCTGTAGTCCTGTCTAATTCCGTTGTAGTTTTTACATTTTCAAGAAAGCATGTCTTAAGTCTTTTGTAGTTTTTAAAAATTTCAAAAAGTGTACTGAAGTTTCTTATGAAGTTGAAAGTATTTTATCTAATGAATGAAAGTATCAAAAAATGTTTATTTCCTTCCTTCGGATTTATCCCTTGAACTACGTAATGATCTGATTCACGCGGCGCCGTGATACGTAGGCAATCCACATAAGATTCGATCATAATCTTCAGAAAGGAAAGTGAGTGAGAAATAAAAGAGCAAAAAATAATACTATGAAAGAATGTAACGACCCGGTCCGTCGTTACGCAGTATACGCATCTATTCCTTTACTTATGTCTTGTAGTAGCTCGGTTAGACTGTTCATGGAGTGTTGGGGTTGGTTGGTTCGGGTTCGGAGTGGAAATAGAGTGGATTGAGACACTTAGTCTCTAACAAGAGCTTTAGAGTTCGAAAAGTCAACCCGGAGTTGACTTCTTGGTGAACGACCTCGGAATGCAGATTTTATGGTTCGGATAGCTTCGTTAGGTGATTTGGGACTTAGGAGTGTGTCCAGAATATTTTTAGGGTGCCCGGTGTAGAATTAGGCTTGAATTGGCGAAGTTAGTATTTTGGCGAATTCCGGTTGATAGGCGAGATTTTGATCCGAGGGTCGGAATGGGATTCCGAGAGTTGCTGTAGCTTCGTTAGGTCATTTTGGACTTGCCCGCAAAATTTCAGGTCATTTGGAGATGGTTTGGTTGGGTTTTTGATCAAATGCGTGTTTCGGAAGTTTTTGGGAATCATAGGCTTGAATCGGATGAGAATTTATGGTTTTGATGTTGTTTTTGGTGTTTTAATGGCTCGACTAAGTTTGAATAACCATGTTTGATATGTTGGTAAGTTTGGTTGGGGTCCCGAGGGGCTCGGGTTTGATTTCGGACGTTAAACGGAGAAATTGGGACTTGAAATGCAGCTGAAGCTGCTACTGCAGGTGTGATCGCACCTGTGATGCTTGGGCCGCAGGTGCGGACATCGCAGGCGCGAGAGTGAAGGCGCAGGGGCGGAAATTCATCGCAAGGGCGGAAGAAAGGTCGCACCTGCGAGGTCGCAGGTGTGGGGGATAGGTTCGCAGGTGCGGACTCTGAAGGTTAAGTGAAGGATCACAGGCGCGGTCAATGTGTCGCCCCTGCGATCCCGCCGTTGCGGTAAAGCGATCGCACGCGCGGAGCCTAGGCGTTTAAGTGACTTCCGCAGGTGCGGTTAAAATGTCGCGCATGCGGAGTCGCAGGTGCGAGAAATGTACCGCTGTTGCGGAAATGCCTGGGCAGAACTATAAAAAGGCAGCCTTCGCGAAATTTGTCCTCTTTCACAATTTTTACACACAGGTTGGAGGTTTTGAAGGCAATTGAAGAGGGGTTTCGTTGTTTCTTCAAGGAGGTAAGTTTCTTGGACTCAAAACTCGTTATATTGTGCATTAAGAATGATTTTAGGTTGAAATCATGGGTAAAAACAGTAGAAAAATGGTGGTTAGGGCTTGGGTTTAAGAGAGGAAGAATGGGGGAATTGGAGGACCATTTAAGGTCCGATTTTCGTGTTCTTGGTATGGTTAGACTCGGGAAAGTACAAGGGACCTAGTGTTGTGAAAATTTCTGACTTTCGAGACGTGGGCCCGAGGGCCGGGTTTTGACCGAATTCGGGATTTTGGTATTTTTGCTAATTTTGATTTGGGGATTGTTCCTTAGCACATTGTGATGCCATGTAATTGATTATTGGTAGATTTGGAGCATTTGGAGGCCGATTCTCGAGGAAAGGGCCA
>ML297873.1:7727-59017 GCA_005239495.1 Nicotiana undulata
GGGGGGAGGGTTACTTAATTAAAAAGGAAACTAATTCCTGGACCGTTGATCTTTTGAGATCAACGACCAGGATTAGTTAAAGGCTGGGCGGTTCAGGTAAGAATTGGTCCTGGGTGGATTTGGGCTAGGATTCTTAAATGATTGGGCTAGTATAATTGGGTTAAAAACGAAGTTGAAAGGGCTATTTGTTAAATACTCAATTAATTAGTAAAATAATTTGTAAAAATAAATAATAAATAATAAAAAATTATTTTCATGCATGAAAATGATTTTAAATAATTAATCAATATTATAAAAATATAAAAAGCTATTTTCGGGTGAAATAATGTAATAACGCATGCATGGGCTATTATTGCAAAGTTATTGCAATTATAATCCCAAAAATGTAAATGTGGCTATTTATGCAATAATTAAAGCTTAGTATAAATATAAATGATAAAATTAAGCCATAAAAATATTATAAAGCCATTTCTGATGCAATTAATAATTATTTACATAATAAAAATATTGGGATAAATTAATAAAAATCCTTAGAAAAATGCAGAAATTATAGAAAATTATTAGGTGGTGCTCATGTACTATTTTGAAGATTGATATGCATTTTAAAGAATGTATAGGGAAAAATTGAGGATCAACAGTTGTCCCTCTTTACTTGGGAAGGATGAAAGAGTTGTCGGGTAAAGACATGCTGGCCAATTTTGACCGAGTAGGGTGATTTGAGAGACATAGGCCATACTCCGATTTTTGAGCTGCCTACATATCCCTGGTTTTACAGGAATCAGGCCGTGTGTAGTATTGGATTCACCGGTGGAGTATACCGATGAAGTTATCACAAGAACGGACACAAGGTTTCGAAATAAGTGAAATGATTGCGATGAGCGGTCAGGTTCGAAATAATTTGAAGGAACTGGAGCGGGATTGCTCTTGCTGGGATAATGGTTGCTTGTCAGGTTACATGCAAATAAAAGATGTGTTACACGCATATATCTGTGCACAAATTTAAACATGATGCAAATTCCCTTCAGACCATGAGAATTGTCTAAGGACGGTTGAGGATGACGTCCGTAGACCATGATGTCGCGGGCCATGAATTGTTTAGTGAGGGATTCTCAGGCCATGAAATGATCTTCTCGGGCCATGAAATGGTGCCTCCGAACCATGACACCTTTGAATAATGATACGCAAGTTTGAGAGATCCTCTGGCATGGTGTCTTCCGGCTATGAGGATGATGCCTTCAGACTATGACACCTGAGGGCAAGTTGGCGATATTTTAGCCCATCATGTGCAAAGACATGATGCTAACAACAACAAGACAAGGCTTAGTCTTGTATGAAGTCGAGGGCAGAGCTTAGCCCGAAAGAATAGAATAGATAGTGCCAGAGAGACAGTGCTTAGTCTCGTGCTAGATTCGGGACAATGCTTAGTCCCATGCAAAATGAAGGCATTGCTTAGCCTTATGCAAATATGGAGGAAGGGCTTAGCCTCATGTAAGATTTGGGACAGGGCTTAGTCCCATGCAAAGTAAAGGCAATTCTTATCCTTATGCAGATAGAGCGACAAGGCTTAGCCTCATGCAAGATTGAGACATAGCTTAGTCTCATGCAAGATTGAGACAAAGCTTAGTCTCATACAAATAGAAGGCAATGCTTAGCCTTATGCAGATTGAGAGGCAAGGCTTAGCCTCATGCAAGATTGAGACAGAGCTTAGTCTCATGCAAATAGAAGGCAATGCTTAGCCTTATGCAGATTGAGAGGCAAGGCTTAGCCTCATGCAAGATTGAGACAGAGCTTAGTCTCATGCAAATAGAAGGCAATGCTTAGCCTTATGCAGATAGAGAGGCAGGTCTTAGCCTCATGCAAGATTCGGGACATGGCTTAGTCCCATGTAAGATTGAGACAGAGCTTAGTCTCATGCAAATAGAAGGAAATGCTTAGCCTTATGCAGATAGAAAGGCAAGGCTCAGCCTTATGTAAGATTGAGACAGAGCTTAGTCTCATGCAAATAGAAGGCAATGCTTAGCCTTATGCAGATAGAGAGGAATGGCTTAGCCTCATGAAAGATTGAGACAGAGCTTAGTCTCATGCAAATAGAAAGCAATGCTTAGCCTTATGCAGATAGAGAGGTAGGGCTTAACCTCATGCAAGATTCGAGACAGGGCTTAGTCCCATGCAAATAGAAGGCAATGCCTAGCCTTATGAGGATAGAGAGGCAGGGCTTAGCCTCATGCAAGATTCGGGACAAGGATTAGTCCCAATGCAAATAGAAGACAATGTTTAGCCTTATACAGATAGAAAGGCAGGGCTTAGCCTCATGCAAGATTCGGGACAGGGCTTAGTCCCATGCAAATAGAAGGTAATGCTTAGCCTTATGCAGATAGAGAGGCAGGGATTAGCCTCATGCAAGATTTGGGACATGGCTTAGTCCCAATGCAAATAAAATAGATAATAGATGATAGTAGAGTATTTCTTAGGTGGAAATGGATTCAGTATCTTTGTTGTTATGAAAATTGTGATTCAAAGGTGTGCATATTCCTTGTTCCTACATTCAAAGAAAAATCATGAGTTATGTATGGGGAGGTCGGCTCGTGCCTACGTCGGCTTTCTTGATCTGCTTTGCTCTATCTGAAGATCCTATTCAAGTTATTGGGGCAATATTTGCTAAACGGAGTTTATTTAATAAGCGGGCATGCATAACTTTCAAAGATAATATAAAATATAGTTTTAGAAGTTGATTAGACAAACTAGTGACTGTGACACAATCTGAAACATTGCGACTTCTTTTGCTGTAGAAATTTGAGGGTCCTCCTCAAAATTCTGCCCCAGTTGAATGGACAATATCTCCGACTGCTCTACATGCTGTGATCGGCTGAACTTGCCTCCTCCTCAAAATTCTGCCCTAGTTTCTGACTGTGGGGAAAATAGAAATTTTATTGAATTTTGACCGAACCCACAGGCTTCCTACGTATCCCCTCTTAAATGGGAATCAGGTCGAGCGTAGTTCAATTTACATCATATGCAGAAAACATAAACAATTTACACATAATATCGCTTGACTGCATCTGAATTGATTTGTTTTGGCTAGACTTCTCCATCCATTTGTGCGAGTATGAGGGTTCCTCCTGTCAGAACTCTGTGAACCATGTAAGGACTTTGCCAGTTAGGAGAGAATTTCCCTTTGGCTTCATCTTGATGCGGGAATATCTTTTTCAGCACCAGCTGCCCTGGTGTGAACTGTCTCGGCTTGACTCTTTTGTTGAAGGCTCTGGACATTCTGTTCTGATAAAGTTGTCCGTGATATACTGTGTTCATCCTTTTTCCGTCTATAAGGGCTAGCTACTCATAACAACTCCTTGACCATTCTACGTTGCTGAGCTCAGCTTCTTGTATGATTCTCAATGAAGGAATCTCCACTTCGGCAGGAATAGCAACTTCAGTACCATAAACCAGCAAGTAGGGAGTTGCCCCGGTTGATGTGCAGACTGTGGAACGGTATCCCAATAAGGTGAATGGTAGCTTCTCGTGCCATTGTTTGTGATTTTCTACCATTTTCCCCAGTATCTTCTTGATATTCTTGTTGGCGACTTCTACAACTCTATTCATTTGAGGTCTATATGCTGTGGTTCTTATTCTTGATTTTGAAAGTGTCGCATATGGATTTCATCAGATCACTGTTGAGATTGGCTGCATTGTCAGTGATGATGGACTCTGGGAACCGACAAATAATCCGGTCGCGGACAAAATCCGTAATGACCTTCTTAGTCACTGCTTTGTAATATGCGGCTTCAACCCATTTGATGAAGTAATAAATAGCTACCAAAATAAACCGATGCCCATTTGAGGCGGTGGTCTCTATTGGACCGATGATATCCATTCCCCAGGCGGCAAAGGGCCAAGGCGAGCTTGTTACTTTAAGCTTATTTGGCGGCACTTTTATCATATCTGCATGTACTTGACATTGGTAGAACTTTTGAACATACCGGATGCAATCTGTCTCCATGGTCATCCAGAAATAGCCGGCCCTAAGTATCTTCTTTGCAAGGACAAAGTCGTTCATATGCGGGCCGCATGTTCTGGCATGTATTTCCTCAAGCAACTTAGAAGCTTCTTTCGCATCGACACACCTTAACAGTCCCAGATCAGGCGTTCTTCTATATAGGGTTCATCCACTATGAAAGAAGTGATTGGACAATCTCTGAAGCTTGCGTTTCTGAGTTTGGTTTGCATGTTCCGGGTATTCTCATTTTTCCAGATACTCTTTGATGTCGTGGAACCAAGGCTTCCCGTCTGTTTCTTCCTCAACATGAGCACAATATGCCGGCTGATTATGGATCCTTACTGGGATAGGATCGATGAAATCCTTGTTTGGATTCTGTATCATTTATGACAAGGTGGCGAATGCATCGGCGAACTCATTTTGAATTCTAGGAACATGACAAAACTCTATCTTTGTGAACCTTTTCTTCAATTCCTGCACATGGTGCAGATATGGAAATATCTTGGAATTCTTAGTAGCCTATTCTCCATGTACCTGGTGCACCAGCAAATCCGAATTACCAATTATTAGCAACTCCTGAATGTTCATATCAACGACCATGTTGAGCCATAGTATGCAAGCCTCATATTCCGCCATGTTGTTGGTGCAGGGGAATCTGAGTTTCGTGGATACCGGATAATGTTGACCAGTTTCTGATACCAAGACTGCCCTAATGCCGACCCCTTTGAAGTTTGCTGCTCCATCAAAGAACATTCTCCAGTCGTTGTAGGACTCATCAATGTCTTCTCCTACGAATAGTACCTCTTCGTCGGGAAAGTACATTTTCAGGGGTTCATATTCTCCTCCCACAGAGGTTTCAGCAAGATGATTCGCCAGTGCCTGTCCCTTGACTGCTTTCTGAGTTACATAAACAATGTCGAATTCACTCAACATGATTTGCCACTTAGCCAACTTTCTGGTGGGCATGAGTTTCTGAAAGATATACTTCAAAGGATCCATCCTCGATATGAGATATGTTGTATAATCACAGAAGTAATGCCTCAACTTCTGAGCTATCCAGGTCAGAGCGCAACAGGTACGTTCCAGCAGAGAGTACCACGCTTCATATGGGGTAAACTTCTTACTCAGGTAGTAGATGGCCTGTTCTTTTCTTTCTGTCTCATCGTGCTGCCCCAAAATACAGCCAAAAGTTCCATCTAGCACTACAAGGTAGAGTAGCAATGGTCTACCTGGATCTAGCGGGACCAAGATTGGTAGTGTTGATAAGTACTCCTTAATCTTGTCAAAAGCCTTTTGACAATCTTCGGTCCAACTAGTCGTTGCGTCCTTCTTCAACATCTTGAAAATCGACTCACATATAACTGTGGACTGGGCTATGAAACGACTAATGTAGTTGAGGCATCCCAGGAAACTCATTACATCCTTTTTACTCTTTGGCGGTGGTAGCTCTTGGATGGCTTTGACTTTTAACGGATCCAATTCTATCCCTCAGCGGCTGACGATGAATCCCAATAACTTTTTGGCAGGAACCCCGAATGCACATTCTACGGGCTTTAATTTCAGGTTGTACTTCCGCAGTCTGTCGAAGAATTTCCTCAAGTCTGCTATATGATCCGTGGCCTTATTGGACTTAATAATGACATCGTCCACGTATACCTCGATCTCTTTATGTATCATGTCATGAAAGATAGTAGTCATGGACCTCATGTAGGTGGCCCCTGCGTTCTTTAGGCCGAATGGCATCATCTTGTATCAGTATACCCCCCAGGGTGTAATGAAAGCTGTTTTCTCAGTGTCTTCCTCTTTCATCCAGATCGGATGGTAACCGACGAAAAAATCCACAAAAGACTGGAGTTCATGCTTGGCACAATTGTTGATTAAGATGTGTATATTTGGCAGTGAGAAATCATCCTTTGGGCCGGCTCGGTTGAGATCCCAATAATCGACACAGACTCTAACTATACCATCCTTTTTTGGAACTGAAAAAATATTGACTAGACAAGTTGGATATTCAACTACCTTGAGGATCTTGGCTTTGATCTTCTTAGTAACCTCTTCTCTTATTTTCAGGCTTATATCAGGCTTGAATTTCCTGAGTTTCTGCTTTATTGGTGGACACATCGGGTTTGTGGGCCACAATGGATGTACTTAATCTGGCCATATCGTTGTATGACCATGCAAAGATGTCCTCATACTCTTTCAAGAACTCAGTGTACTCCTATTTCTCTGATGGCGACAAGTGAATGCTGATGCGGGTCTCCTTGATGGTTTCAGAATCTCCCAAGTTAATTATCTCAGTTTCGTCCAGGTTGGACTTAGGCTTGTTCCCAAAATCCTCTACTTCTCTGACAATTTCCTTGGGTATGACATCCTCTTCTTCTGAATCACTACCCTTTTGTTGCATTGCCTCATTACATGTCACATTTGCCGGTTCATCAAGATAGGAAATAGTAATGTTGTAAGGATAAAAATACGAGAGAAAGTGGTAATAATTAACATCAATTTATTGAAAGCGTTTAAACAAAGGTATTTTTCAATAATTTAAATAACGTTTTGGAACATCGAAAATATTATTTAAAACAAAATTCCAAAAGGGAAGTCATTTTCTTAGAAAGCAAAATAAACAATGTTGTTCAGCCTTGTTACCCTGGGACTCGTCGGGCCCTGGATGGTCTGACAGTCCAATTCTTGAGGAATGTTCCTCTCTCCACAGCTCGGATGGTAGGGCCTTCCTCCTCCTCCTCCTCCTCAACAATTACGCAACAATCCAAGTCATCATCTTCCAAGAACAGGTTCCTTAATGCTCCCAATGCTTCCTTCTCATCTGATCCCCATCTAATGTCGGCCTGATGGAAATTCTGACTCAGGTGTGGCACAGGCTGCTCAAATGGATAGTATGGACCATGCCACAATGGTGACCAATTGCGAAATTCCTGCCATGTGTACTAATATCCTAACCCAAAAGTGGTTTCATGGCGCTTTGGTTGTATCGGCTTGGAGATTCCTTGAAGATTTTTACCAAGCCCCTTGCCGGGCTCATACTCTCTCCATGCTAACATGATGGCTATCTTGCTACTCCACCAGTTATCTTTCTCAATTGCGTTGACCCGTTCGATACGATGGTAGGTTTCTCCACCTAACCTTCTTGTGTTTTCAACCACGGGGATGGTCTGACTAGTGTAAATCGGGTTGGTCCTATCTCCATGAATAATAACTTCCTTGTAGTTCCACTCGAACTTCACAGCATGATGTAGAGTTGATGCTACAGCCCCAACAACATGTATCTAGGGTCGTCCCAACAATAGTTTATAGGATGCAGATATATCTAGTACATGTAACTCGACATCAAACCATGTAGGCCCCATCTGCAGACAAAGATTAGTCTCCCCAATAGTGGCCCTCTACGTCCGATCGAATGCTTTTATATTCATAATTCCCTCTCGTAACTCATGCAGGCCTTTGCCCAACCTCTTCAGTGTTATCAATGGGAAAATATTGAGGCTAGACCCTCAATCGATAAGAACTCTGGCAATGAACTTGATTCGCATTGCATTGTAATGTGCATTTCCTTGTTATGACTAAAACCCTCGGGTGGTAGCTCGTCCTCGTGAAAGGTGATTTTGTGGCTTTCCAGCACCCGTCCTACCCTATTGGCCATTTCTCCGTTAGTGATGTTGTTGGGTACATATGCTTCACTCATCACCTTTAAGAGAGCATTCCCGTGCGGCCCTAAATTTTGTAGCATCGACATGATAAATATATGAGCGGGCATCTTGTTCAAATGATCGACAATAGAATACTCCCTTGCTTGTACTTTTCTCCAGAGGTCATCAGGGCCAGTTTCAATAACGGGCGGTTTGCTGGCAGCCTTCTGACTAGATTCCCCCAAATGTTCTGGCGTATAGACCCTTCCCGTTCTGGTCATCCCTTGTGCGGTGCCAGATTCTTCCATTTTTGTCTTTCCTTTTCTTCTAGCTTCAGCCATATAATCCCAAGGTACATCATTGGTACTAAAGGGCGGTGTGGTTGACACTGTCACTGTGAAAGGTGTGGCTTTCCACCTCAAATGGAACAGGTGCATCTGCAGGCGGTGCTACCTCAACTTTAAATGGAACTGACGCGGTTACCTCAACCTCAACTGGCGGCTGTATTTGCACTATAATAGGATTGAGCGTGACTGCGGGTTTCTTAGGATCGTCTCCCTCCTTGATAAGTCCAATCGATCCCTCGGGATCCCATTCTTCATCCGTCTCTATCACATTGATACCTTCACCCCTATGATCTGGGAGGAGGTTGTTACGGACGTTGGGCATAGCTTCTTTTGCCTAGATGACCTTATTATCAATCAAGGTATGGATCTTATCTTTCAATGTCCGGCACTCGTCAGTGGTGTGCCCCTTCATACCGGAATGATAAGTAGAGGTTTTATTGGGATGAATTTTCCATGGCCACAGTAGGAATATGGTGACGTAACTAGCATCATTCAACCTTTCATACAACTGGTCAATGGGTTTGGCAATGGCGGTGTATTGTTTGGGCGGTTTACGGTCAAAGTTAGGCCGGGGTCTCGGGTAGTTTGGACGAGTTGGAGGTGATTGAAAGTAAGATGGTTGGGAGTTAAAGGTATGGTAAGCGGTGGCTGGTTGGGAATATCTAGGAGGTTATGGTTAATATGTAGGTGAAGGTATTTGGTATGTGAGTGGAGTTTTGGGTCCTTGGGGACCCATTACTGTTCCCACATCCTTCTTCTTTGATATACCACCTGATTGCAATGCTTTATTCGTGGCCTGAAGTGCCTCAAAATTTGTCACCATACCGCTCTTAATTCCCTCTTCAATCCTTTCTTCGAGTTTGATGATATCAGAGAACTTATGGTTTTCAATAAACCATCAATCTTTCATAATACTGTGGATCATGTGCCCTCAAGAGGAACTTGTTCATCTGTTCCTCGTCCAATGTCGGTCTGACCTTGGCTGCTTCTGACCTCCATTGAGTAGCATACTCGCGGAAGGTCTCAATTGGTTTCTTTTTTAAGTTCTGAATATAGAAAACATCCGGCGCATTTTCCGTATTAAACCTGAACCTGTACATAAATTCGGATGCCATGCTCACCTAGTTGGCCCACTCCTTAGGATCCTGGCTTATGTACCAGGACAAGGCATCTCCGGTAAGACTCCTCATGAAGAGCTTCATTCAGATTCTCTCATCTTTTTCGAACCCCACAAGCTTGTCACAATAAGTCCTTAGATGAACCCCGGGATCATCTGTTCTGTCAAACATTTCGAACTTGGGAGGTTTGTAACCCTCCGGAAGTTCTACATCTTGTTGTATGCATAGATCTTCATAGTTCAGACCTTCTATCCCTTTACCTCCTTCGACGCCCTGAACCCGTCTTGTCAATTTCTTGAGCTCCTCCGCCATGTTCTTAATGAGCAGGTCCTTCTCAACAAATTCTGGTGTATATGATATGGGTTGAGTGGAGTGAGGTAGGGTTTCCACGTATATGGGATTGTTTTGGTATAATGATGATCATTGGTGGAGTTCTGGGGTTCGGGAATAATTTGTGGGGTATTTTGTGGATTATGGTAGGTGTTTTGCTAATATTGTGGAGGGATAGTTTGATTCTGCAGTGGGGTTGTATAATGGTGAGGTGCGGGAGGATTTTTTGGGCGCTTGTTGGGTGTGCTTTGATGTGGTATGGGGTTCTGGGTGTTTGAGTGGTTGACGTCTGGGATATTGAGTGTGAGGGAGAGGTTTGCTAAGCTTCGGACGTGCTCGAGCTCACCCTGAAGTTCTAGTATTTTCTGCTCAAGCCGGGAGACCGCTTCATTTGGGGTCTGAGTACCCCGATCATCGGAAGCTTCCGCATGTTCAACATGTGTATTGTTGTCTTTTCTAGTACCATTCAAAATATCCATTTTTTCTTTTCCTTTGCCTTCCAGTGGATTAGGAGGAGGAGAAGGTGGAGGGACCCTGGATTTTGTGTGATAAGCTGATGATGCCAGTATGCGCGAACCAACCTTTGGGGAATGGGAATAATCAAAAAGAAAGAAAGAAAAAACAAAAGGTAGCCAAGTCAGTAAGAATTATGAAAAGAGTATTTGCAGTATTTAAACATATTTTGCGGGAATGTAAATTCGTGTCCTAATTTGGGAACCTCATTATGCTCGAGGTAGGCCTAGCGACAAGTTGTTTTGGAGAACTTAAATGCCAATAATTGCCTCATTTCATTAATATAAAAATAGATGAATCCAACACGACATTAAGATAACAAAAGATAAGTCACTACTGGCACTTGGCCTTATTACATTTAGAAAAGCAAAATAAATCTAATCTACTTGGTCTAGAAGGACCTTCCCCATGCTTGATCTTTCTGACTCCTTCGACCAAGTTCCCTAGTTCGCGCAGGCCCAATAGCAGGTAGACCTTTGCTAGATGTCCTCCTTTGCTTCCTTCAGCATTCTGGCAGTCGGCAACCCTCTTTCTTATCTTTTTTTTCCAGCTCCATCAAACCCTGCTCCAGATATTCTACCCTTTCATTGGAGGTGATAGCCATCTCCGTCCATTCATTGATCAATCTGATGTTTGTCTCGTGTATCTCTTGTTGTTCGGCCTCGGAGTGATGAATCATCTTGCGCAATTTGTTGTACTTTACTTGGGTCTCAGCATCTTCATCTATGACCCTGTTTCCCCGACCGATTCCCTGCTCCACTACCCCAACTAAGCTGTCCTCCAACCATGCCGGGTAGAAGGGTGCATGCTCCGCGTGGTACCTGTCTGGCTCGATGGTGTCCTTCTCCATAATAATCTTGCAATGCCACATATGCTGAGCTTGGCACCTGTAAGGGATGTCGTCATCTTGAAAATTTGCTCGAAAATGACTCATCTTCGCGACCCGTGGTACGATCTTCTTCCTACCTACTTATCTCATAACCCTTATGGGAACATAAGGGTATATCCCCCTTAACCCAATCAATACAAGTGAGGAGAGTCCCTAGACCTGATGATGAACTCGGCAGTGGGGAACCATTCAATCATCCACTGGACCTGATCCTCAGTCAAATTTTTGAAGAACTGTACCCATTCCTTAGCACTTTCTGGTTGAGCAAACCTGTCTGGGATATAAGTCATCCTCTTAGGGGGGTGGAAGGCTATGTGATCATTCCACGCCCTTCGTGGAAACTCCTGATGATATTGACCCTTTTGGATATGCTCAAGTAACCAAAGCTGCAGCAACATATTACAACCTTCGAAATGTTTGAACCCCTTATGGCAGCGGTCCAAAGCCCGGTAGATGTCAGCTATAATCATAGGTATTATGGTGTATGTTTGTCCCTCGATTTCTTCTATTAGAGTTTTGGCTACCATATCTAGTCTGGTGTGAATTATATCCCCTTTCATTGGGAACACTATCATGCCCAGGAAGCAAATAACGAACACGAAAACTCTGCAGTGAATATGACCCAGGGAAGTGATAGAGAAATCATCATGGAACATACGGTAGGACTTACTATGACCGTATCTCTCATACAAATAGTCAAAAGGTATATAATATTTCTTTAAGCACTCCAAGTATGCGTTCTTTTTCAAACCCATCATCTTTAGAAACCCCTTACCAGTGCGATTTTTTGAACCAATAGACCAGGGCTGTCCCAAGGTAGCCCAGCAAATCCTCCTATTTCTTCTAGGAGCGGGGTCATTTTTATGTAGCGAAACACAGACCTTTCACTATCCCATAACATGGTTGCAGCTTCAATCAACATATTGTTTGACTGGATGTCTAATAGAGAAGGAAAATTTCCCAAGACCTTCCTCACATGTTTCTTGTCACTCGAGGAAAGGTCTTCCCACCAATCCAGTAGTAGTGGTGGTATGTTGCGGACCATGCCGAACCTGGGGACCTCGTGCCTCATTTTCTGCAAAACAAATAATGTTAGTCCCTTTTCCCCCTCCTGATTCGAATATTTATACATCCATGATTAGCATATTGACATTCAGTTCTCCAAAATTGATGCACAGAACGTGGTTACGTCCGTTGGGATTATGGAAACCCTGGTGGACTTTTCGATAAGGTTTGTCTTAAAGGGTTATTATGTGGACAACATATTAACCCGGCTAGATTTGACCATGATGCAGGTACAATTATAATCAGACTAAGGTTGTTATGGGGGTCTAGACTGGTACCCTCAAGCAGACAACATGAGGGGAAAAGGCACGTAACCGTCAATTGCACCGCTGATCGACTAGATTTACCGAAAATAAGCCTTTTTGAATTTAAAGGATGATATATAGGAAGAGCGCAATCGCTCATGAAGCGTTGCTATAGGATTGATTACGCCCGAGTGGAATATGATGTTGAGCATGATTTATGCAACCGTAAATAGCATGTTGTCACATATTTGCACGTTAGAAAAGCAATAAAGGCGATATTTAATAATTGAAAGATGGTTAAGAAAAGAAAACAAAGAGACAATTCAGTTTCGTAGTAAAGGAAATCATAAATGCCTGAAAAATAAACAATTAATTTCACATAAAGGGAAAGGAAAAGGGTGCACATGTATCAACAGAATAAAGCATGATTAGACTAATTCACAAAAACAAATTTGTCATGGTAAGAGCCTAATTATCCCCAGTAGAGCCACCATGTTGTCGCGCCCCCTTTTTCCTCGCGGAGTCCGAGTTTCGACATCTTTTGGGACAACTCATTTCCTTTTGGGATGGGGTATGTAACTTGAAGAGTCTCCACCTAACGATTTTAAGGTGCGTCAGGTCACCTAATGAAAATAACTCATAAACCGATTTACATAACCAGAGATTGGGTAAGGGCTCGAAATTACCTTGAGGGGAAGGTGTTAGGCACCCATCGAGGTCCACAACAGTGGGTCCCGACCAACCTCAATTTAAGTGAATTAGTCATAAAGCAATTTGCACAAATAAAGATTATTTAAAAACATGAATAAAGAGGGTCCTAGGTTTATTAGCCAATAGGATCACTTCTGTGCAATACTCGTTAATTTTTTTCTCAAATAGAGGTGTTACACATAACATTAGCGCCCAGGTCATCATATCCTTTACTACCCAATTACCCTCCCCTTTGATTATTATTTAAGCGATTCTAATTGAATACGTACTCTATGCGTGTATTACCCGTCCCTTACCTATGGTCCTGGAGGTGTTTAGGACCTCTATTAAGGTGGTTCTAGACTCACCTATGGTGCCTTAAAAGGAGAAAACTAGGAGTCAAACAAAACAGGTAGGGCTGTCACATAAAGAGGAGCAGTTAAAGGGCACACATTTACCTCCACAAATAAACAAACAACTGCACGCCTCAAATAACATTTTAAAAAAGATTTAAAGGTCCTATAACATGATATCTAGATGAGCACAATGCAGAACATGCAACATTTTCATTAAGGAGAGGCACTGAATACCTAATCAGTTTCCCTACTGATTTTATGACCTATTGAATCTGGGCAGTTTATAAGCAGTCACACAAAACACAGTTTTAAACTTCAGCATTTTAGTTGTCCTACATGCTTGCCTAGGTGTGGAATCAACAGTATCCTACAGACATGTCATCTAAATGTTAATCAGAAATATAAACCAATAACTGATTTTAGCAGGCATATTTTTATCTGTTTAGACCCTATAAGCATGTTGTCTATGTGCTGAGGATGATCACAAGCATAAACACATAAATTGATTTTATGTATTTATCTCTACAAGCATGATATCTAAATATTGAGGCAGTTTAATAACTATTCCTTATGGGCATGATGGCGAAATAATGAAACTGATTTTATACGTTTTAACTATAGGCATGCTATCTAAGCGAGTGCAATAAAAGTCCTAGAAACATGATCTCTAATGCACATAGGAAAGTTTGTGAACATGATTATTAAGGCAGGATTTATAAATGACATAGAGACAAGATTTCTAATGCAAGTGTAAGAATGCAAAAATTTCCAGAATGAAAATTTAGAACAAATAGTAAGATGAGTCTTATAAACATGATTTCTAATGCACATAACAATCCTATAGGCATTGTTTCTAATGCATGTAGATAATCATAACAATCCTATGAGCATGATTTCTACCCGATCCCCACAAAATTATATATAAAATTCCCTCCAAATTTTACTAATATCCCCAATATTTGTTTTAAGAGAAATATTATTACAGACCAGCTACAAATGAATTATAGAATGAACACTGCTATACTATAGGGAGCCTGGATAGGTCAAAAAGTAAACCTGGAAAACCAGGCCTTCAACCAAGTCTGAAGTGTGCCAAATTCTCATAGTACCCCACATGGTGTTCTGGTGTATCAAAGTTCCCAAGGGTATCAAGGACCCCCGGCAATGCTCACATGAGAAACCCTTTAAAGAAAATAGTTTTTGTGAACAACATTGGGAAGATCCAACCCCAATGTGTCAGAGTTCGGAGGAGTCTTATAGACTCCTAGGTAGTGCTCACACTGGAGGGGCAGGACCCTAAGTGTCTAAGAGTAGGAGTTGATAATAGGAATAGTTTTTGGTAAAACAGTTTAGAATCAAAATAGGAGTAAACAAAGTCATTGCAACACTCTAAGTTCAAACAAATATTTCCAGCAATCAAACAATGGGCAGAAACAGGATCACAACCACTTCAAGCAAAGTTTCATATTGCCCAGATATGAATTAATTCATTAATTAACACTAGGTGGGCATATAGCATGCTACAAACAAACAACTACACATAGAAGGGTAGCAGGGGTTAGGAACATAGAAGTCCTTAATTAGGAACACATAAAAATTTGTCAGGAATGAAAGCATGCTAGTTAACAGAACATAAAGTAGGCAGGGGGCAGGTTGCCATTTTATAACAGCCAGATTCCACTACATACTAAATATGACCTAATGACAAAGATAGACATGCTGGTTGAGAGCAGGCAATAAAAAGCACATAGATCTCATTGCATATAGTAACAACCAAATTGAATAACACTGAATAGGACCTGGCGAGGGAAGTAATCATGCTGATTAGAGGTAGTAAACAAGAAGCACATAAGTATAAAAGCCAGATCACATGACATTGAATAGGACATAGCAACAGAATTAATCATGCTGACTTAAAGCAATAGACAAGAAAGACACAGAAATCTGGCTTCATCGGAGTATTCATGCTACCCAAGATTAGTGAACAGGAAAGACAGGATTTTAACTACACAAGAGTAGTTATGCTAATTAAGATGAACAAATAGGAACGACAGAAGTTTTAACACAGAAATAAACATATGGATTAAAAGCAATAAGCAGGAAATGACATATGTCTAAATACAGAAGTAGGGCAATAGACAGGAAATCACATAGGTTTAATCTTCATAACATAATGAATGAAAATAGGAGTGGAGACATACCAGTTAAAGATAGCAAACAGAAGGTGAAAGTATGTAGAACTCAGTGGTCTAGACTTGGCTTTCAGCCGGCTAGACAATGTAGCAAGCACAAGTAACAGAAAAGAGAGAGCAAACGTTTGTGTGTGTGTATTTTTTTCTGAATTGTGTCCGTGTTTAAAGAAGAATTAGAGTGAGAGTTTATATATCACTTAGTGAGGTAAGACAAATAAGCAAGAATAACTCAGAGTTTATAAAACAAGGTAATCAAATAAATCAACTAGTTAATTGGGGAATTAACCCAATCAATTCATACAGAAAATCTGGGAGAGACCCCTTAGAATAGGGAGATTCAATTAACAGTACAAATTGGGGTTCAAATAAGGTAACAAATCAATCTTATACCATATAAGAGTCAATCAAATTTCTAAATCAGACTAATAGTATGATTAAGGCAAGTTTTACTAATTAAAGTCACAAATAAGGAAAATAGGTAAATCAAGGAGAAGTACTGATGTTAACAGAAAATATCATTCGAACCCTAAATAAAATCAGTCAATATATTTGATTGACAGAAATAAACAAATAACGAAAAAAATATTGAAGTAATTAGTGCAATAAACGGAAAGACCTAGGGTTTAAAGCATATACACAAAATTAGTCGAACCAGTAGAGAGTAATAAGATTCAACACTTGAAATTTTGTAAATCCTTTGAAGAGAACTTAGGACGAACCCTAGTTCTTAGAACTCACTAGAATCAAATAATAATAAGGAAAACAGAAGATTTTTCGAAGAAGAATACCAAATAATACTCAAAAATGTTTTAGATCTACAAGGATCTGAACAGTCCCAAGTAGTCATAAGATTAGGGTTTTCGAAAATGACAAAGATGAAAGGAAACTTGGTCTAAAACCATAGATTCAAACCATAAATAGGAAGAAAATAGTACTCAAAAACGGAAATGGCCATAGACAGGCCCGTGAAAAAGTTTCTAACAAAATCAGATTGAGTCTCTTTGAGATTCCCTCATCAGTCGACACAATCGAACAACCAGAAGATGTAGAAGACCAGAAAGGGCCGGAAAATGCAGAGAAATCCCATGAACGGGGAGATTTCTCAATGGCGACGGCTAGGTTTTAGGGGGAATGCTTGAGAGAGAAGGGGAACGGTTGAGAGAACGAAGACGACTGATAATGAGAAGTGAGATAGGGTTTGGGGGGGGGGGTTACTTAATTAAAGAGGAAACTAATTCCTGGACCGTTGATCTCTTGAGATCAACGGCCAGGATTAGTTAAAGGTTTGGCGGGTTAGGTGAGAATTGGGCCTGGGTGGATTTGGGCTAGGATTTTTAAATGATTGGGCTAGTATTATTGGGTTAAAATAGAAGTTGAAAGGGCTATTTGTTAAATATCCAATTAATTAGTAAAATAATTTATAAAAATAATTAATAAATTATAAAAAATGATTTTCATGCATAAAAATAATTTAAAATAATTACTCAATATTATAAAAATATAAAAATCTATTTTCAGGGTGAAATAATGTAATAATGCATGCATGGGCTATTATTGTAAAGTTATTATAATTATAACCCCAAAAATGTAAATGTGGCTATTTATGCAATAATTAAAGCTTAGTATAAATATAAATGGCCTTCTTCGACTACCGACCTCGACATTTGGACGACAGTCCTCGGAACAATGTCATCTTCTTCGACCGATGACCCCAAATTTGCAAGTGCATTGGCCTCACTATTTTGTTCTCGAGGCACATGGTCTAGTGTCCATTCCTTGAAGCGATGTAATGTCACTTGAAGTTTGTCTAAGTATCTTTGCATTTTATCTTCTCGAACCTCGAAGCTCCCATTCACTTGGTTTACTACCAAAAGAGAGTCTCATTTGGCCTCAATGACCTCTGCTCCTAGGCTATTGGCTAGTTTGAGACCTGCAATCATGGCCTCATACTCGGACTCATTCTTAGCCAACTTCGAAGTTTTTATAGATTGTCTAATGGTGCTACCCATACACGATTTTAAAACTATATCGAGCCCAGACCCTTTCACATTCGAGGCACCATCTGTGAAGAGGGTCCATACCCCTGATGATGTACTCATTTTTAGCAAAAGTTCCTTTTCTACTTTGGGCATGAGGGCAGGCGTGAAATCAGCCATGAAGTCTGCCAAAATTTGAGACTTGATAGTCGTTCGGGGTTGATGTTCGATATCATACCCCCCTCCCCAAGCTCGATGGCCCATTTGGCCAATCGACCTGATAATTTGGGCTTATGCAAGATATTTCAAAGTGGATATGTAGTCAATACACATATAGAATGACATTGAAAATATGGTTTCAACTTCCTAGATGCACTTACTAATGCAAGAGATAACTTTTCAAAATGCGGGTACCTAGTTTCAATGTCTCCTAGAGTCCGACTTACATAATAAATAGGAAATTGTGTACCTTGTTCTTATCGAACCAACGCGCCACTTACCGCTACCTCGGACACGGCTAAATAAAAGTAGAGTTTTTCATCCTCTTTCGGAGTATGGAGCAAGGGTGGGCTCGAGAGATACCGTTTTAATTCTTATAAGGCTTGTTGAAACTCCGGAGTCCATGTGAGGTTGTTCTTCCTGAGTAAGGAAAAGAAATGGTGACTCCAATCAGACGACCTCAAGATAAATCGGCCTAAGGCAACTATCCGCCCGGTCAGCCGTTGTACGACTTTCATATTATTCACTATGGTGATCTCTTCGATGGCTTTGATGTTATCGGGGTTGATCTCGATCCCCCTGTTCGACACCATGAAACCTAAGAACTTTCCCAAGCCGACTCCGAAAGCACATTTCTCGGGGTTGAGCTTCATCTTGTAATTTCTTAAGATATCGAACGTTGCCTGCAAATGGGTCAAATGGTCCTCTGCACACAGGGACTTAACTAGCATGTCATCCATATAAACTTCCATAGATTTACCTATTTTTCGTTTGAACATTTTATTAACTTAGCGTTGATATGTAGCTCATGCATTGTTTAGCCCGAAATACATTACATTATAGCAATATGTACAATACTTCATGATAAACGAAGTCTTTTCCTGGTCCTTCGGGTTCATTTGAATTTGATTGTACCCGGAGTAGGCATCGAGAAAAGTAAGGATCTCGTGGCCAGTCGTAGCAGATCAAACGGTCGATGTTGGGCAGTGGGAAGGAATCTTTAGGGCATGCTTTGTTCAAATCCTTGTAGTCTACACACATTCTAAGTTTGTCTCCCTTTTTAGGGACTACCACTACATTAGCTAGCCATTGGGGATATTTTACTTCTCTAATAGATCCTATCTTAAGAAGTTTGGTTACCTCGTCTTTGATGAACAAGTGCTTTACCTCGGACTGAGGCCTCCTCTTTTGCTTCACCAATTTATGTCTGGGATCGACACTTAGTCATGGGTGGTTATCTCCGGTGGTATCCCTGTCATATCTAAGTGGGACCAAGCGAAGAAATCAATGTTATCGATAAGGAATTGAATGAGTTTTTTGCCTGTGTTCGAGAGTCAATTCCGTTCCCAGGTATACCTTTTGTTCCGGCAGATGCTCGATCAATACCACCTGCTCGAGCTCACCCTTGCTCGGGGGCGACGAAGACTCGTGGGGTAAGCAAATCTTCTTCCTCGTCCTCGACCACCTGATCCTCGATCACCTATACCTCGGGATCAGCCGAGGACATGGGCTGTGATTGCTATTTGGCTACCTGTTTGTCCTTGACGCTCGACTTTTCCGATGTGGATTGCGTCAATATTGGAGCCAAGTCATGGACTGCAAACATCTCCTTAGATGCATGCTTCTACCCATATACCGTTTTCACGCCATATTTTGTTTGGAACTTCATCAATTGTTGAAGAGTTGATGGCACTGCCCTCATGTTGTGTATCCATGGCCTTCCCAACAAAGAATTATATCTCATGTCCCCTTCGATGACATGAAACTTTGTGTCTTGTATGGTTCCAACCACGTTGATTGGGAGGGTTATTTCCCCCTTCGTTGTCTCACTTGCCATGTTGAACCCGTTCAAGACTCGAGATGCTGGTATGATTTGGTCAAGCAGCCCGAGCTGCTCAACGACCCCTGATCTGATTATGTTTGTTGAGCTACCTGGATCCACGAGAATACATTTAACTTGAACTTTATTTAAGAGGATAGAAATTACCAGTGCATCGTCGTGAGGCTGAGATAAGGCCTCGATATAATCCTCGCTGAATGTGAGAGTGTCCTCGGGCATGTAGTCCCGAGTTCGCTTCTCCCTTGTGATAGATACTTTGGTATGTTTGAATATAGGTCCTTGTGGGACGTCGACTTCGTCGATGATCATATGAATGACATGTTGGGGCTCTTCCGGTTCATCCTTCCTGTTTGTGTCTCTTTCTCAGAAATGGTTCTTGGCACGGTCGCTGAGAAACTCCCGAAGGTGACCTTCATTGAACAATCGGGCTACCTCCTCTCTAAGCTACCTGCAATCCCCGGTCCTATGCCCATGCGTACCATGATACTTTCACATTTAGTTGGGGTTTCTCTGAGAATGATCGGTCTGTATGGGCTTGGGCCATCTAGTGTCTCTAATTTTTCCAATGGCTGAGACGATACCTGAGGCATCAACACTGAAGCTGTATTCTGATAATCGGGGTGCCTCCACCGGCCCTGAGTGCCTATTGAACCCGGTCTTACCCATGAGTCCCCGAGAATTCTGGCCTCGATCTACTTTGCAATCATTCCGAGGTACGGTGCGCCTCGAAATGTTCCTTCTGTATTCGGCGTATGGCTGATATCTTTCCTTGTTCGACCTTGGTTCTCTGTCTGCATTTCTCGACTCCTTTTCTATAATCCTCCTTGGATAAACCGAGCCCGAGGGGGCTCCCAACTGGTCATCTTTGACCCTAATCTTTGACTGGTACCTGTTATGTACATCCGCCCATGTCACAGCGGGGTACTCGATCAAGTTCTGCTTCAACTACCTCGAAGCTATCAAACTCCGTTAATTTAGCCCCTGAGTGAAAGCTTGTACATCCCAGTCATTGGAGACTGGTGGTAACTCTATTCGTTCTAAATGGAAGCGGGATACAAACTCCCTCAACATCTCGTTCTCCCTTTGCTTGATTTTGAATACATCTGACTTCCTTGTTGCAACCTTTATGGCACCAGCATGTTCCTTTACAAACGAGTCTTCCAACATGGCAAACGAATCGATAGAGTTTGGGGGCATTTTATTGTACCACATCATGTCCCCCTTGGACAAAGTTTCCCCAAATTTCATCAGTAGAACAGACTCGATCTCGTCGCCTTTCAAGTCACTCCCCTTTATACCACAAGTATATGTGGTGATGTGCTCGTTGGGGTCGGTGATCCCATTGTATTTTGGGATGTCTGGTATTCGAAACTTCTTCGCAATGGGTTCCGGGGCCGCAATCGGGGGGAATGGTTTTTGTACAAATTTCTTTGAGTCCATCCCTATAAAATCAGAGGTGCTCCCGGTATTTTGTCGACCCTCGAGTTATATGTTTCCACCTTCTTATCGTTGTCCTCTATCTTTTTTTCTCCCGACTCAACCCTCTTTGTGAGCTCTTCGAGCATTCTCATGATGTCAGGATCAGATCCTGACCCATTATTTCTAGATCTCTCCGGGACTGGCTCAACACGATGAGTGGTTTCTGGTCCTGCTACGCTCGGAGTCTTTTGCTGACTTTGCAACTGAGCGATAGAAAACTGTTGTGCTTGCAACATTTCAAAAATCACGTGTAGACTGTCTTCTCTTTATTCTTAATCCTGTGTCCTTTGGGCATTGGGATGGTCTCCTCCGCGTACACTTCCTTCAACATCAGTTCCAAGTTGACGTTCAAAGCAATGTGTGAACCAACGTCGACTGGGTTAGGGGCTGGAGCTACCCTAGGGTTAAGCGGTGGCACATCAGTCCCCGAAGTTGTTGCATTTTTTTCTCCATGGAATCTGAGGCCGTCGTTTCCATGCACATGTGCATTTGTAGTGTTAGAATTTTTTTTATCCTGAAATCAAAGAATCTTTGATAAGAAAAAGTGTGAAGAATAACGTGTGTTATAAGAAAACTAACACTAAAATAATCACTATTATCTTTAGCCCTACGGTGGGCGCTAAACTGTTTACCTCAAAAATCGTAGTAACAATTAGATTTAATTTGTGGTTTTAAAGATATGCGATTTATTCCAATCTAGTGAATAAACAAGCAATATTAAGTGTAAGTGAGAAGAAATGATGAACCAAACAAGTGTTGCTAGAGCAGTAGGGACCTCGAGCTCAATATTCTCGGGGGACTCGGGGTGAGTTAAGAGCAACAAAGTAAGAACAATAAAGTAAGAGCAATAAAGCTGAAGAACAATTTTGAGCACAGTAAACGAGAAAAGTAGGATAGAATGTTCTATTGCGAGTGATAAGATGACATTTACAAATTATTGGGTTCCCCTTTCTATAGGAGGGAAAATCCCAAATAAAGTACTTTTTCATTTACAGTAAAAAATCCTATTGGTACAGCTGTATAACCACCTAGTACGGATTAGTACGAACCTATCCTGAAATTTATGTCTTGACCTATATGCCTCTGAGAAATTCCCGCTCTTTCTTGATTGTCATCGAAATGATACTATCTCGGGGTAGAACTCGGCAGACCTTCAATTCGTTCCCCCGAGGTGCGCATTTTTTAGCCGGAGCTGATCCCTTCTTTGAGTTGTCCGAGCTCGAGATTGGGATACAATTGAGACTTCGAAATCGGACTCTCCAATTTCGACCGTATACAGAATGTTATAACACATGTGAATTGCCAAAGGAAGCTTTTGTACTAGTGAAAACTTATTGTTTTGCTTGGTGAGTTTACAAATGAATGCCCCCTAGTTATCATAATCACCTAGGGGCTAGCGTGTAAATAATAATTGTTCGACACGTCTTACACTCTCTAGAATCTTCTATATAACTAGAATCTTCCAAGGACTTTCCTAGTAATTCCATAGGGTGGGGTTTTCCTAATGAAACCTCTATATTTTTCTATAACATTCCTACAAGTGCATAAATATCTAGAGTTTTCCCAATAAAATTCTCCATAGTAATAGACTATTCTACCAAGATCTAATCTCTAACTTATGTAACCCTTCCATATGGAAAGAATATGTGACGACCCAAAACCAAGGGACGAGATCGGCGCCTAACCAGATGAACCCAGTCAAGCGGACCTGGATTGCCTTTCCTACCCGACGCATTGCCCCGTGTCTATAATGTACATTGTTCCATATGAATTAGCCAACTTAGATTCAAAGTACGATTTACAACATAAGTTCATTTTCCTCTTTTAACTTTCAACATTTGATAACCCAAAACATATATAATACATACAACTTTTCCAATACGGACCACGATCACGAGTGAATACGACTACCGCCCAAAATATACATATATACAACCCACATCGTGTCTACAGAGCCTCTAAGAGTACTAGGATTTTACATAGACTTGCCGGTAACAAGGCCCCGACTATACCTTTTACAACATAAGCAAAAGAGGATGATATAGTCCACACACGGCCCCGAGAGGAAATGGGGCTCACCAGAACTGCTGAAGAGATAAATGGGAGGCACCACTAACGGCGGGCTGAGCTACCTGCTATAGAACCACCTACATCCATATAAAAGATGTAGCGCCCCCGGCAAAAGGGACGTTAGTACTGTTGAATAGTACTAGTATGTATGAACAAACTTTACTCTAAGTAAAATCAAGCAATACACAGATAGAAGGCAGTCAACGAAACCAAACAATTATTGCACAGGGATACAGAGAATTACAAATAAGATTTTCAGAAATTCTTATTTTGACACAATCATGTTCCACCCTTATTCCCCCTCAACAATCCACCCTTATTTATTCCTGTTTCGGCGCGCAACCCGATCCCACCGGAAAATCACATTTCAGTCTTATTACATTCTGTTGCGGCGCGCAACCCGATCCCACCATACAATCACATTCCACCTTTATTACTTCTCACATATCACCCTTATTCTTCCAGTTGCGGCGTGCAACCTGATCCCACCGTACAATCACATTTCATAGCAACAATAACAACCTACAATTCAATCACAAGGCTTTATATCATCAAGAGTATAATTTCATAACAACCAAATAACCATATGGAATCAAGGCCATAGAAATCTTTACCAAACAGTGAGTCTTATACGGTATGCCATCAACATATAGTTCAATCAGATAAATCCATATTTCCTTTCCATAATTTACTACACAACATTTAGCACTTAGATACATTCAACAATTGATTAGTTATTATTTCTTTTGTTTTGTGGCACATCCTCTCATACCGAGGTATTCAACGTTTAACGAGCTTTGCACATGATAGAATAAGCACAAGGAATCACCTTTTCACAATCTCATATAGCACGGTGGCATGGAAATCAACTAGGTTACTTAGAGAACAGAATCTTACACCTCAACACATTAGAACAATCAATTTACATATGCATAAGCCAGAAACTCATACCGAATGCTCGGACACCAACAAGGTGACTCTACAAAGATTAAAGTTTGCCATACATACCTCGAATCGGAATTCCCTTTAATTTCTATCACAATTCACCGAATCGTCTAGCACCGTCAATCTAGTTCACAATGCGACACATTTACCTTAGAATTAGGAATCTTGAATTCATTTGAGCATTTTATCAAACACTATGTGGTCCCTTTGATTAATTTATCCCATTTTTAGTGGAAAATTGCTCTACCTTACACCCTTTTGCTATATTAGAACAGATCATGAACATGCATGCACGGTCTTAGCTTTATCTTCAAGAACCAATTCATGTGTGTTTTATCCTGTTAACCAAAACCTGAGAATAAAAGGGGAAATGGGGTGGGGACTTACCTCGTATAGTGAAGAAGGTGAAGATTACTCGATATTTCTGGGTCTGAGTAGAGAGGATGGACCAATTTGATGAAGAAGAAGACTTTCTCTCACTAAACCCACTCTCCCTTCTCTCTATTTTATTTCAGATACCCGTTAAAATGAAAGGGGTAGGTGTTTTATTAGACTTGGGGTCGGGTTTTAAAATCAGAAATTAGAAGCCCCGAAGCAGAAAATGCGGTCAGGAATGCAATCGCATTCCTGCTATGCGGTCCACATTCCTGTCGCATAAATGACCTTCAAATGGGCCAAAGTGGGAATCAGACTGCCCTGGTATGCGACCATTATGTGATCCGAATACATGTTATACGATCGCATAGTGCGTCGCATAACTCCCTCCGCAAGAATCAAGGTGCAAGAATGAGACAACTATGCGGCCCGCATTCTCAAAATGCGATCTTATCTTGGGCCGCATAGTTGTCCTCAAATTGGACAGTAGGCTGTCCAGGTATACGACCACTATGCGGTTTGCATACCTGATCTGCGATCGCATAGTGGACCGCAGATCTGCGCAATTCTGGGAAATTATATCTTTTAAGTCCCGGGGTACTTTTTCTTCAAAAAGGTCCGCTTTTAAGAATTTCTAAAGTTATAACAACATGGGAACCTACCCGGTCATCGTTGATTTTCTTAGACATGAAATTTTTACGGGTCTTTACAAAATATATGCCAAGTGACACTTATATGGCATGATGATGTGGCAGATCATAACATTAGATTCCATAACTTCATCATTTTCAAACCTAAAGGAGATTAACCCATCGGGCAATATTGAAATTCCAGCGTGCAGTATCCTTACCCAAATCGCAGTTGGAATGAAACTGTGGCAACCACCGTCACTAAAACCAAAATACCCATTATCAGTGTTATATGTAGTATGTATCTTGTGAATTCAAAGAACTTTGAGCATCCATTGCGACATAGTAACAATTTAACACCATCGTTATCAACAACCAACAACCAAATTAACATGATCTTGGCTCAATCGCTCAAAATTCTTCAAACACGCAAAACTACAACCAAACCTTTCACCGTCCTGGATGATTTTTTTCCTTTAACTTTTAATATTTATCTATATGTTTCTTATCATAAATCTCACACATACACATACACACACATATATAGAGAGAGGTTATCTACATAGATGCAAAAAGCTCTGATTCGAATTGATGGAAATATGTATGAAGCAAGTAGCGAGAATCACTTCCATGTAATATATATAATACATAATCATAGATTTTGATCAAACGCAAAATAGATACTTACCTCTTGAAGTGTAACCACAACGACGCAATTAGCCTTCCATTCAACCAGAGGCGGAGCAATAATTTAAAGCTAATGGGTTCGGGATTCTACTTTTTCTAAGTTACTGGGTTCTAATTTAATAATTTGTACGTATTCAATGAATTTTTAAAGGCAAATATAGAGTTTGGACCAAAGCTACTGGGTTTGAACGAACCCGTGTCCGAAGCTCTAGCTCCGCCACTGTGTTCAACGAATCACCATCAGTTCCGTAGCATATGAGCAGAACCACCACTGAATTACGGTCACCACCAGTTCAACGACTTCTACTGTGTGACCCAGATAGTATCAGAATTGACGAAATTCGTGTGGGTGAATTTTTTCATGGAAATCGTGTAGTAATAACCATCGCCTTCTTATGGAATAAGACCTCTTTTATATAGACACAAGTTTTAGGTTTTAAAATCTTTTCCTAAACATATATGTTTGGTCTTCCTTTACCACCAAGAAATAGAATTCATTTAATTCCGAATTATTTGGGCACTGCAGGGACCACCAAATTTAATTAACAAGGCTTACTATTATGGACTTAATTCGGAATATTCGAATTAATACTAGCATAAAAAACTACGAATTAATCCACTAAAAAATTATAATTGCACTCCTCAGTTCAATTTTGAAACTCTTTCATTAAACCTTATTTAACTTTCATGTTAAGATTCAAATACTAATCAAATAAATTAAATTAACGAAAATTTAATTCATTGACTATTTTCTTTAGACTTTCGCTTAACTTATTTCATGCGACGGATACAAAATCCACCTGCAGGGTTAACACATGAAAAGTTATAAGCTTTCATAAAGGTGTATCATCAATATCCAGACCGAGACATGAATTCCATCAACTAACTATTAGTTCACTAATGTATATCATCATTGTCCAATTTACCAGGCATATTGAACCCACAAAATAATATTGTCTTTTAATAAATAAAAATAATTAATAATATACACAACTAATAATAATTAGATCAAGATTAAGAGTATAAGTACATCTAATCACTAGAGAATTCATTTTGTTAAGTTAGTATAAAATACTTATCTCTACTTGGTCCATTCAATACATTCAATATGTACTAGCACAATAAGTCGAAATTATACCATTCTCATAATCAAGATAAATTACATTTATTCTTGTGCTGCAATCATTCCGGTGGTTTGTCCAATTCCATCTTAGATTGTGAACCTAATCTTCATACTAATAAGAACTGATGATTTAATTTTCTGTGTATAAGTTAAACTCTATGCACTCAATTAATTACTATATAACTAAAGGACACAGGCAAATATATGATATATTCAAAATTTTATTAAAATTGAATAAATAATTATTCTATAATAAATATTATAACCACAACTATCGTAACATCTCACATATTGAAGATCTAAGAGAACCCTTGTGACCCAAAAGGGACTTGGATATAGGTTTCTGATCACGCTCAACTATGTCTTCTAAAAAGATTAAGCGGGCGTTGCAAATATAATCCGGGTATTTTGCCCAGAGTCGAATCCCACAGGGAACTAACGTATCAAATGCTGTTGTTAGATCACTAGCTTCTTAATAATCAACTTTCTAAAAAGTTATGAATATCACTTGGTGGTGTTTATAATACTACAGCTGAACAAAAGTAATAAACTAAAGATTAACTAACAATGAGGTGTAAACAACTGTAATAAAGGTCTAAGGTTATGGTTTCCCCCGTTGGTGAAATTCCTTCTTGTATACTTCCTATAGTTTTTACTTAGTTGTCTCTATCAATCATGAACACTCCAGTTATCATAAATCTCTCTCAAGTAATTATGATAATTTACTACACGCACTCTCTCAAGTTACGCTAGCTAGATTGCATTACAGTTCACTTTAGATTGCACCCGAGGTATCGTTATCTATAATACAACCTCTAAACCCTCGGTTATCACTCTCGCCTATACTCCGGGAGTAATGTTGTTCAAACAATCTAAATATGCACTCTCTCTCAAGTAGATACATAATAAATAGGCACAGCTAATTGAGGGCCCTTCAATCAACTACAACAAGAACGTAGTTGAACAAATAGAGATTAACAACCAACCAAAACTATATTAATATCACAATAAGTTCATCCCCCAACGGGTTCCACCAAAACCTTAGATTAGAAAAGTTAGCTACTCATAACAATGATAAAAACTACAAACAAATTCATGATCAAGGGTAAAATCACAATAAGAAGGAGATATGGATTGATGCCCAATGGCCTCCTTGCCTATTTCCCTTACTTTTCTTGTTCTAAACTCTAAACCTTGATAAAACGCCTCTCTTGGGCGAATTGAACCTTTTATAGGTTGAGTGGATTGGCCTTGACTTCCCAAAAATACCCTTCAGCTTCTAGTTCCCACGTCTGGACTAGCGCGGGCGCGTTAATCACGCGCTAATGCCGCGCTAGTTGGGTTATACACTGCCTCCAGAAATTTGGACTAGTGCGGGCGCGCTAAGGTCGTGCTACAGCCTGCGCAAATGGGGTTCTTCACTGTCTCGTTATGCTGAACTAGCACGGGCACGCTAATGTCGCGCTACAGCCCACGCTAATGGGTTTTCTTACTATTTCGACGAACCTTCAGCCTTCAAGTCACCCAAAAAATACCCCATGGCCTATTCTTCTTCAATTTCGCCCGGATCGCCATCATAAGTCTTCATTAGTGTGTTGTACTCCTGTGAAACACAAAAATCACCATTAGAGACAATTTATCATCTTTTAACACACTTAAGACAGTGAAGCATCATTAAGTTAGAGTATAAATATACACTAAACTATGCAAATTTATCCTATTATCAACACCCCACACTTAAATCATTGCTAGTCCTTGAGCACTCCACTTCATCCTACAAGGGTTCTTTGCATCAAACACTTCCCTACAGTGTCACACCACGAATATTTTACAAGCTTTAAACCTAGCAGTGTAACATCTATGCCTCAAGTGGCGACTGTCAAATGCCATGCCATACTCCTACTTCCTCGAGATACTCTACAAGGAGGTCAAGACTTACCTCTTTTTCATAAATCACGTGCCCTCACATCACACAATTGAGAGAAGTTACACAAAAGATAATATTAAGAACAACAGGAACTTTAAATCGAAAGAATTCACTCACTCTCAAAAAGATCATTCATATGCCACACAGATACACCATAGGCTTGCCCGTAATGTAATACTCTACTAATTGAGTTTATTCAGTCTAAGATAAATAGGTCTTTATTTGGTTGTAATGTAGGTTAAGGGACGAGTAGGATACATTTGGGTATAGTGACTAACCTCCCTAAGCACTTTTAATACAATTACATTAACATTCAACCCATTTTCATGCTAGGCCAGAACTTTCACCACACTTTGCTTCATAATTACCCCACGATTCTTTAGGTGCAACTTTCGTTTTCATGCCACTAATTATCAAGGACTACATGTATTTATTGTCCTCTTTCTTTCTTTTGTTTTTCTCTAAGTGGCCTTCACTTTTGCATTTTATTTCTTTTTCTCTCTCTTTCACACTTTTGCACCTTTCATTCTATTTCCTTGATTTTCCTTACAGACCAAACCACCACCCCACACTTTGACTTTTACATATTAGCTAACAATTCAAGTTCTCATAGGAGGTACATGGTTCAAACATACAGGCTATTCAAACAATTGGTTATGGTTCATAATGTGGTTACCAAAGAAACTGGATTATAAGCTCAAAGGGGTTGACTATGGTCAAATACATTCAGGTGGGTACATATTTGTGTCTGGCTTAACAAAGAAATGCCTATATTCCTTATAAGACTAAACAAACTTCTATTTCGATTTGTACACACACGGGGCAAGTTCTAGGTACCAAATGCAGACATAAAATAAGATGCAAAATACCTCACACACACATGGCACATAATTCAATCCAAATTGGTTCATCAAAACACTCCATTGAGCATTCAAGTTAGTTACAACATGCACCATTTGTAACGACCCGACCGGTCATTTTTGCGTTATCGGACCCCGATCCCCTAAATGAAACTTCCCATAGCAGCTTATTACGATTTATGACTTGCGGGGATGGGTGGTTCGGGATTCGGAGGTGTTTAGAGTGGAATAGGAACACTTAGTTCCTTAAGGTTGGCCTTGTTGGCCAAGTTTGACTTCGATCAAAATTTTGAGTAAAAGACCTCAGAATCGAGTTTCGACGACTCCGGTAGCTTTGTATGATGATTTTGGACCCGGGCGTATGTTCGAAATGGTTTTTGGATGACCCGGGAGCGTTTCGGCGCCCAATATCAAAATACGAGTTTCCTTAAGTTTCAAATTTGGTTTGGAACGTGTTTTTGTGTTATTGAGGTCCGAACGGAATTCCGAGATAGGGAATAGTTTTGTTATGTCTTTTATGACTTGCTTGCAAAATTTAGTGTCATTCCGAGTAGTATAGATCGGTTCGGCGCATTGAAAGCGAATTCTAGAACTTTAAGTTCAAAGTTTGATTCAATTTGGTTTTGGGGTCGAATTCTTAGTTTGGTTATTGTTTTTCACGTTCCGGATATTTGAGCGAGTCCGCATCATGAAAACAGACCTGCCAGTCCTTTGGACAGGGTGCCGGGGGGCTCAGGTGAGTTTCAGACCCCTCGGAGATAAATGCTAAAAACTAGAAAATTCACTGTCTGGTTTCCTTCTTCATGTTCGCGGGAAGGCGGCCGCGTTTGTGAAGAAGGATTTGGGCTGGGCTGCTAATGCTCTATGCGTTCGCGAAACCCAGCGTGCATTCGCGAAACCCAGCCTGCGTTCGCGATGGGTTGGACCCCTGACCTTTGCAGTCGCATCCGTGTCTCTGCGTTCGCACAGGTATAGGACGGGACATAGCCTGTTTGTTCTTTGCGTCCGCAGGAAGCCCCCCTGCGTTCGCGTAGATCTAGCCCAACTAGTCTTTGCGATCGTGGGCCCCTTTTCGCGTTCGCATAGAAGGGCCTTCAGAGGCCTGGGCCATTGGCCTTCGCGAACACGGTGCCCCTGTCGCGTTCGCGATGAAGGGGCAGCTGAGCAGTGTATTTTTATAACAGGATTTAATTCATTTTCCTCATCTTCTTCTTCTTCCTTGGGGTGATTTTTGGCAGTCAAGAGGGGAAAACGAGCTAGTTATTGGAGGTAAGTAATTTCTACCATAAACTTAGTTTAATACTTAGATTCTTAGTTAAATTAACTACCTAATTAGTGAAAATCAAGGAATTGGGTAGTAACATAGGGCTTTTGAGAATTTAGAAAATTACACGTGAATTGGCTATGAAATCATACAAAAATCATATATTAACGAACCTTAGGTTATGGGTGAGTGTTTCCTTTGAGAATTTTCGAAATCCGAGCGTGCGGGCCCGGGGGTGAATTTTGAGATTTCTTCAAGAATGATGAATTGACTAAATGAGTAGGAGAATTCCATGCTTTGAGTATAACTTGATATATTTACGTAACGTTTCATTAGTTTCGAGTCCTTGGGAGACGAATTCGGAGTTTCGGGCGCATTCTTGACCCGGGGAGTAGATTCGACACGAGGTGAGTCTCCTTTCTAACCTTGTAGGAGGGAATTGTCCCCTTAGGTAATCTAAATGATATGTGTTGATGTTTTTGGGGGCTACATACGTACAATATGACGAGAGTCCGTACGTAGCGGCTATTATTGTTATGTCCGGGTAGTTAGGCCCACATCATGCCTTATATTCTTCCTTGTAATGAATTATATGTTATGAACGTGTGTTATATGTAGTATTGTTTACTTGAAATTTATGGAATTGGATAATTGGAAGGAATTGTTTATGGAAAGTAAATTTTAAGAATTATCGTGTGTGCATGTGACCATTTCGCAATTTACATTCTGCGAGCGGAGCGTGATTTCCCCCCACTCTCATGGGAGCGGGTCGTACGCCACGGCAGATTGAAAGATGCACTTATGGTTCGGGCCGTTCGACCATCGGCAGTGCACATATATGATTATGGCAAGATGCACTTTTGGTTCGGGCCGTTCGACCCTCGGCAGTGCATATATATGATTATTTTTATGGCTCAGGCCGGTTGTCCTTATTCCGTATGCGCATGATAAATAGTTACTGATTTCGTGGATAATGATTTAACAGATATTTGGGGGGAAATGAAGTAGCAACTGTTTATTTACTTCCAGCATTTACTTGGATTTTTGCGCCTTGTATATTTGCTGCTTCACTACCATTACATGCCTACCGCTTTCATCATATTCTGTTATATTATATTGTTGGACCTTAGTGAGTGTCTAGTCGACCTCTCGTCACTACTTCTTCGAGATTAGACGGGATACTCACTGGGTACATATTTATTTATGTACTCATGCTACACTTCTGTACTTAATTGTACATGTTCTGAGGCTGGTGCATCTGGTTATCAGACTGGAGCTAGATCCTAATTATAGTGGACCTGACTTCATGGTGAGCTGCTTCTCCTGACGATCCTCGGCAGCACCATGGAGTTTCTTTTGCTTATTTCCCGTTTATTACTTTCATACTGTGGGACTGTATATTATATCTTTTGTACATTTTGTGTATGCCCGTAGGACTTGTGACACTAGTTCCTGGCACACACGTAGTAGTTATTATGGATTATGGTCTGTATATATATTGGCTCACGCCTCCTTATGACTTCTTTTGGTTAAGAACTGGTTAATTACCCTTTTCGGTTAATGTTTTAAGCTTTAAAACTTGGTATATGTTGAGATGTTTAATCAAAAAGAAGGAAACCTAAGTAAATTGAGTTTTGGCTTGCATGACCCCGCTGTTGGGCGCCATCACGACCTGAGTTAGGATTATGGGTCGTGACAACATGGTATCAGAGCACTAGGTTCACGTAGGTCTCACGAGTCACGGGCAGGCCCAGTAGAGTCTTGCGGATCGGTACGAAGACGTTTGTACTTATCTTCAGGAGGCTATAAGGTTTTAGGAAACATCTCTTTATTCATATTCTATCGTGCAGTCGATGGTGTACTAAAACGCATTCTTCTATTCTCTTACAGATGGTGAGGAAGCGCGTATCCGATGTTCCAGACCCAGGAGTTGCCGCTACCCCCACCGTTCGAGGCTGTGGCAAAGGCCGGGGAAGGGCACCGACCCGAGGTAGGGGACGAGGGCGTCCCAGAGCTATTCCAGTTGCACCACCACCAGAGGACCCTATCATAGAGGAGCAGGACGAGGTGTCTCCAGCAGATCCTGCTCCAGTGGACTTCATGACGGCGCCAGTCTTCCACGAGGTCATGGGCCGTATGATGAGATTTATGGACACTATGTCCCAGGCTGGTTTATTTCCAGCAGATCCTGCCACTTCTCAGGCGGGAGGGGGAATCTAGACCCCTACTGCACAAGCTGCAGGTCAGACAACACCATTACATCATACCCCGAGTACGCTGCCCATGGGTGGAGCCCAACCTGTGGTAGCAGCACCTGAGCCTAGACCAGCTGCGGACGGCGATCCGCATAAGTTATTGGATAGATGGACTCGATTGCACCCCCTAGTCTTCGGGGGTGAGCTAGGCGAGGATGCCCAGGATTTCAATGACAGGTGCAGGGACAGACTGCACAACATGAGGATACTAGAGTCCCATGTAGTGGATTTTACTACCTTTCAGTTGGAGGGTAGAGCTCGCAGGTGGTGGCAGTCCTATATTCTCAGCAGGACAAAATATTCTCTTCCTGTCACTTGGGAGCAGTTCACTCGGATGTTTCTAGACAAATATATTCCACCCTCCAAGAGGGAAAAGCTGCGGTATCAGTTTGAGCAGCTAGAGTAGGGGCAGATGATAGTGACAGATTATGAGACCAGATTTTCAATGTTGTCTCGCCATGCACTCATGATACTACCTACTGATGCTGAGAGAGTGCAGATATTTGTGGCTGGGCTGCATCCAGGTATTAGGGCCACCATGGCCCGAGAGGTGGAGATGGGTACTCCCTATTAGCTTGTGGACGAGATAGCTCGTCAGATTGAGGGGTAACGATTGAGGAGCAAGGAGCAGGGGCAGCAAGACAAGAGGACTAGATTCTCCGGAGATTTCAAAGGTGCCCCAGATAGGGGCAGAGGTCAGTTTAGTAGTGGTCAGCCCAACAGGCCTTCATATTCAGAACCCCCACCACCTCCTCGAGGTGTTCCAGCGAGGGCTCATTCCAGCGCCATGCCAGAGCGCTCCTACCGTCCTCCAGCCATTCAGAGTTCACCAGTGGTTATTCCAGTCATCAGAGATCCTCCAGCCCCTCCTTCAGTGCTATGCTAGAGGGCCTACATCGCTCTCCATGCATTCAAGGTTCTTCTTCAGGGCAGCAGGCTATGGTACCTGGAGGTTGTTACGAGTGTGGGGCGCCAGTTCATATGAGGAGGCATTGTCCCAGGTTTTGGGGCAAGGCAGTGCAGCAGGGATATCAGCCGATGGGTCCAACACAAGCAGTCTGGATACCTAGAGGTGGAGGATAGGTCGGCAGGGGTCGTCCTAGAGGTGGAGGCCAGTCTGGGGGAGGTCAGTCAGCTCCTGTTCACCTTGGGGGAGCTTAGTCTTCCGGTGCTCCAGCTAGATTCTATGCCATTCCGGCCAGATCAGATGCAGTGGCCTCAGATGCCGTGATCACATGTATTATCTCGGTAGGTGGTAGAGAGGCTTCAGTATTATTTGATCCAGGATCCACCTATTCATATGTTTTTGCATTATTTGCTCATTTTCTGGATGTTCCTTGTGAGTCCTCTGGTTCTCTTATATATGTGTCCACTTCTGTGGGCGATTCTGTGGTGGTAGATCGAATCTATCGGTCTTGTGTGATCACCTTATGTGGGTTCGAGACCAGGGCGGACCTCTTATTGCTTGACATGGTTGATTTTGAGGTTATTCTAGGCATGGATTGGCTATCTCTTTATCATGTCATGCTAGATTTCCATGGAAGGACAGTTACTTTAGCCATGCCCGAGTCGCCTAGGCTGGAGTGGAGGGGTTCCTCAGTTAGTGCAGCCAGCCGAGTTATTTCATTCCTGAAGGCTCGACATATGGTCGAGAAGCGTTGTCTAGCCTATCTTGCTTATGTGCGGGACATCACCACCGAGTCTCCGACGATTGATTCAATGCCAGTTGTTCGAGAGTTTGCTGATGTATTTCCTTCAGACCTTCCAGGCATGCCTCCAGATCGAGATATTAATTTCTGTATTGATGTATCTCCAGGCACCCAACCTATATCTATTCCTCCATACCGTATGGCTCCGAAGGAGTTGAAGGAGTTGAAGGAGCAGCTTGAGGAGTTATTGGATAAGGGGTTTATCAAGTCGAGTGTATCGCCGTGGGGTGCTCCAGTTCTACTCGTGAAGAAGAAGGACGGGTCTATGCGGATGTGTATTGATTACCGCCATTTGAACAAGGTTACCATTAAGAACAAGTATCCTTTGCCGTGCATCGATGATTTGGTTGACCAGTTGCAGGGTGCTAGGGTGTTTTCTAAGATTGATTTGAGGTCGGGATATCATCAGTTGAAGATTCGGGCTTCAGATGTTTCGAAGACTGCTTTTCGTACGAGATATGGTCATTATGAGTTCCTGGTGATACCTTTTGGCTTGACTAATGCTCCAGCAACATTCATGGACTTGATGAATAGGGTGTTCAGGCCGTATATTGATTCCTTTGTCATCGTCTTCATTGATGACATATTGATTTACTCACGTAGCCTGAGGGAGCGCGAGCAATATTTGAGAGTCGTGCTCCAGACTATGCGGGAACAGAAGCTATATGCTAAGTTCTCCAAGTGTGAGTTCTGGTTGGATTCCGTGGCATTCTTGGGGCATGTGGTATCCGGAGAGGGTATCAAGGTTGATCCTCAGAAGATTAAGGCAGTTCAGAGTTGATCGCGTCCAACTTCAGCTACAGAGATCAGGAGTTTCTTGGGTCTAGCATGCTATTGTCGCCAATTTGTGGAGGCGTTCTCTTCTATTGCAGCTCCATTGACTAGATTGACTCAGAAGAATGCCCTGTTTTGGTGGTCCGACGAGAGTGAGGCGAGCTTTCAGAAGCTCAAGGCAGAATTGACTTCAGCACCAGTTCTAGTATTATCATCCGGTTATGGGATGTATACAGTATATTGCGACGCTTCACGCGTTGTCTTGGGGTGTGTATTGATGCAGGAAGAAAGAGTTATTTCTTATGCTTCGCGCCAGCTGAAGGTTCATGAGAAGAATTACCCTGTGCATGATTTAGAGTTGGCAGCGATTGTTCATGCTCTTAAGATTTGGAGGCATTACTTGTATGGGGTGTCCTGTGAGGTTTATACAGACCACCACAGCTTGCAGTACTTGTTCAAGCAGAGGGATCTTAATTTGAGGCAGCACAAATGGCTTGAGTTGTTAAAGGATTATGATATCACCATTCTTTATCATCTGGGCAAGGCAAATGTGGTAGCAGATGCCTTGAGCAAGAAGGCAGAGAGCATGGTTATCTTGGCTTACATCGCAGCAGATGAGTGACCTCTAGCTTTGGACATTCAGTCCTTGGCTAATCTCCTGGTGAGATTAAACTTTTCAGAGCCTCGTCGAGTTTTAGCACATATGGTTGCTTAGTCTTCGTTATTGGGGGAGATTAATGATCGGCAGTTCGATGACCCGTACTTAGCAGAGCTGCGGGAGATAGTAGTACAGGGTGGTGCCAAGGAGGTTACTATTGGAGAGGATGGTGTTCTGAGTCTTCAGGGTTGTTTATGTGTTCCTAATGTCGATGGCCTTAGAGGGAGGATTCTAGAGGAGGCACACAGTTCTCGATATTCTGTTAATCCTGGTGCTACAAAGATGTATCATGATTTGAAGCAGCATTACTGGTGGAGGCGGATGAAGAGGGACATTGTGGAGTATGTGGCTAGGTGTCTTAATTGCCAGCATGTTAAGTATGAGCACCAGAGGCCAGGAGCCCTACTTTAGCAGTTTCCCATTCCTGAGTGGAAGTGGGAGCGTATCACTATGGACTTCGTGGTTGGGCTGCCTCGGACTTTGCGGAAGGTTGACGCAGTTTGGGTCATTATGGATAGGTTGACCAAATCTTCGCATTTCATTCAAGTGGCTACTACTTATACTTCTTAGAGGTTTGCCCAGATCTACATTCGGGAGATAGTTCGGTTGCACGGTGTGCCAGTGTCCATTATATCAGATCGAGGTCCTCAGTTCACTTCGCACTTCTGGAGAGAATTGCATAGTAGGATGGGTACCCAGATAGATCTCAGCACAACATTTCACCCTCAGACCGATGGTTAGTCGGAGCGTACAATTCAGATATTGGAGGACATGCCCAGGGCATGTGTGATTGACTTCGGAGGTTAGTGGGACCAATTCTTGCCTTTGGCCAAGTTTTCTTACAATAATAGTTATCAGTCCAACATCGAGATGGCCCCATTTGAGGCTTTGTATGGTCGGCGATGTTGTTCTCCTATCAGGTGGTTTGAGCCTGGCGAGGCTAAGCTATATGGCACCGACCTGGTGAGAGATGCTTTGGAGAAAGTGAAGTTGATTCAGGAGAGGCTCCGCACAGCACAGTCCAGACAGAAGAGTTACGCGGATCAGAGGGCGCGTGACGTATCATTTATGGAGGGGGATAAGGTTATGTTGAATGTTTCACCGATGAAGGGTATTATGAGGTTCGGCAAGAAGGGCAAGCTGAGCCCATGGTTTATAGGTCCTTTCGAGGCGTTGAGGCGAGTTGGGGAGGTCTCTTATGAGCTTGCCTTACCTCCCAATTTATCATGAGTTCATCCGGTATTTCATGTATCCATGCTCCGGAGGTACCACGTCGACTTCTCTCACGTGGTTGATTTCAGCACTATTCAGTTAGATGAGAGTTTGGGCTACGAGGAGGAGCCAGTTGCTATTATTGATAGACAGGATCGCCAGTTGAGGTCCAAGAGAGTTTTTGCGGTGAGGGTCCAGTGGAAGGGCCAACCAGTCGAGGAGGCGACCTGGGAGTCCGAGGAGGACATGCGGAGTAGATACCCGCACTTATTCAGCACTTCAGGTATGATTCTAGACCCGTTCGAGGACGAACGTTTGTTTAAGAGGTGGGGAATATAATGACCCGACCGATCATTTTTGCGTTATCGGACCCCGATCCCCTGAATGAAACTTCCTATAGCGGCTTATTGTAATTTATGACTTGCGAGGACGGGTGGTTCGGGATTCGGAGATGTTTAGAGTGGTATAGGAACACTTAGTTCTTTAAGGTTGCCTTTTTGGCCAAGTTTGACTTCAGTCAACATTTTGAGTAAACAACCTCGGAATCGCATTTCAACGGTTCTGGTAGCTTCATATGATGATTTTGGACTTGGGCGTATGTTCGCAATGGGTTTTGGATGACCCGAGAGCGTTTCGGCGCCCAATATCAAAAAATTAGTTTCCTTAAGTTTAAAATTTGGTTTGGAACATGTTTTTGTGTTATCGAGGTCCGAACGGAATTCCGAGACCGGGAATAATTTCGTTATGTCATTTATGACTTGCTTGCAAAATTTGGTGTCATTTCGAGTAGTATAGCTCAGTTTGGCGCATTGAAAGCGAATTCTATAACTTTAAGTTCAAAGTTTGATTCAATTTGGTTTTGGGGTTGAATTCTTAGTTTCATTGTTTTTTTTCACGTTCCGGAAATTTGAGCGAGTCAGCATCGTGAAAGCAGACCTGCCAGTGCCTTTGGACGGGGTCCTGGGGGGCTCGGGTGAGTATCGGACCCCTCGGAGCTAAATGCTAAAAACCAAAAAATTCAATGTCTGGTTTCCTTCTTTGCGTTCGCGGGAGGGCGGCCGCGTTCGCGAAGAAGGAGTTGGGTTGGGCTGCTGATGCTCTATGCGTTCGCGAAGCCCAGCCTGCATTTGCGATGGGTTGGACCCTTGACCTTCGCGTTCAAATCCGTGTTTCCGCGTTCACACAGGTATCGCGTTCACATAGAAGGGCCTTCTGAGGCCTGTGCCATTGGCCTTTGCGAACGCGGTGCCCCTATCGCGTTCGCGAAGAAGGGCAGCTGGCAGTGTATTTTTATAACGGGATTTAATTCATTTTCTTCATCTTCTTCTTCTACCTTGGGTTGGTTTTTGGCATTCAAGAGGGGCAAACGACCTACTTATTGGAGGTAAGTAATTTCTACCACAAACTTAGTTTAATACTTAGATTCTTAGTTAAATTAACTACCTAATTAGTAAAAATCAAGGAATTGGGTAGTAACCTAGGGCTTTTGAGAATTTAGGGAATTACCTGTGAATTGTCTATGAAATCATACAAAAATCATATATTAACGATCCTTAGGTTATGGGTGAGTGTTTCCTTTGAGAATTTTCGGAATCCGAGCGTGCGGACCCGGGGGTGAATTTTGGGATTTCTTCAAGAATGATGAATTGACTAAATCAGTAGGAGAATTCCATACTTTGAGTATAACTTGATATATTTACGTAACGTTTGATTAGTTTCGAGTCCTTGGGAGACGAATTCGGAGTTTCGGGCGCTTTCTTGACCCGGGGAGTAGATTCGACACGAGGTGAGTCTCCTTTCTAACCTTGTAAGAAGGAATTGTCCCCCTAGGTAATCTAAATGCTATGTGTTGATGTTTTTGGGAGCAATGTACATACAAAGTGACGAGAGTCCGTACGTGGTGGCTATTATTGTTATGTCCGGGTAGTTAGGCCCATACCATGCCATATATTTTTCTTTGTAACGAATTATATGTTATGAACTCGTGTGATATGTTTTATTGTTTTTCTGAGATTTATGGAATTGGATAATTGGAAGGAATTGTTTATGGAAAGTAAATTTTAAGGATTATCGTGTGTGCATGTGACCGTTTCGCAATTTACATTCTGCGAGCGGAGTGTGATTTCCCCCCATTCTCATGGGAGCGGGTCGTGCGCCACGGAAGATTGAAAGATGCACTTATGGTTCGGGTCGTTCGACCCTCGGCAGTGCACATATATGAATATTATTATGGCTCAGTCCGGTTGTCCTTTTTCCGTATGCGCATGATAAATTGTTACTGATTTCGTGGATAATGATTTAATAGATATTTGGGGGGAAATGAAGTAGTAACTGTTTATTTACTTCCAGCATTTACTTGGATTTTTGCGCCTTATATATTTGCTGCTTGACTACCATTACATGCCTACCGCTTTCATCATATTTTGTTATATTATATTGTTGGACCTTAGTGAGTGTCAAGTCGACCTATCATCACTACTTCTTCGAGATTAGACGGGATACTCACTGGGTACATATATATTTATGTACTCATGCTACGCTTCTGTACTTAATTGTACAAGTTCTGAGGCTGGTGCATCTGGTTATCAGACCGGAGCTAGATTCTAATTATAGTGGACCTGACTTCACGGTGAGCTGCTTCTCCCGACGATCCTTGGCAGCACCATGGAGTTTCTTTTTCTTATTTCCCGTCTATTTCTTTCAGACTGTGGGATTGTATATTATATCTTTTGTACATTCTTTTAGTATGCCCGTAGGACTTGTGACACTAGTTCCTAGCACACACGTAGTAGTTATTATGGATTATGGTCTAAATATATATTGTCTCACACCTCCTTATGACTTCTTTTTGTTAAAAACTGGTTAATTACCCTTTTCGGTTAATGTTTTAAGCTTTAAAACTTCGTATATGTTGAGATGTTTAATCAAAAAGAAGGAAACCTTAGTAAATTGAGTGTTGGCTTGCCTGACCCCGCTGTTGGGCGTCATCACGACCTGAGTTAGGATTATGGGTCGTGTCACCATTAAGGCATTCTACAAGAGTCAGCAATTGAGCCTAAGCGTCACACTCTAGGATTCATGGTGTTTGGGTGTAACACACCAAGGCACCAAGGGTTGCATTTAATCATTCAGCACCTTGCCCAAAGGATTCCTAACTAAAAATAAACGAAGCTAGCTATACCCGGTTCAAGTTAAACACTTGGAAAAGAACCGCGGTCAAAAGAAAAATTAAGGGGGAGTTACTACACTACCTAAAATGAAAAATTAAAAAAATATCTTTTTGGTGTTTTCTTTGAACTAACTTCCCTCAAGAAAACTGCCTAAGAAGTCCGTCATCAGGAAGAGTCCACTAAGTTTTGGTTTTTTTTTTTTTCGATCGACTTGGACCCTCAAGAACCCCGCCGAAGGGATCCGTCGTCAGGCCAAGACGACTTGCTTGACTATACCTTAAAAACAACTAAAACAACTACAAAAAGGAAACATAAAACAAAACTACAATTCTACCAAGTTTAAAAAAAACTAAGGCAAACAATTCATAACTGTACAACATACAATAAAATAGGGAATCCATCCCCCACACTTAAAATGAGGACATGTCCTCATGGCCAATTAAAATGCAAAGGAAGGTAAGGGGACTTCCCTGACAGCTCAATCCTGGTCGGAGACAGAGCCTGAGTCCACGTTGCACGCACGACCCAGGGCGCGGAGCCAACCCATGATCCTCTTCTCAGATTTCTTCTGTTGGGTGGCCATTTCATCAACACGGGTCCCCAGGTCAGTCACTGAGGTCCTCAGCCCAGCCACATCTTGCTCTAGGCGTTCTAACTGCTATCCCCGACTGGCCCCAGACGGGCCTCCAACATCTGCAGCCTGCGCCTGAGCAGGCTGCTCCTCCTCCACGTGCTCAGTATCATCCTCACCATGCTGTGGCTCCTCCTCCGCCTCATCATCCTCAGAGTCCTGCCCTATCAAATCCTCAGCCGCCACCACCACATCCTTGCCCGTAGTGACTCTATAAGCTGTGAAGGGGTGCACCACAGGCACCCGACCATCTATATCAAAGTCACCTGACACACCAGCCTGCCTGCACAAACGAGTGACGAGCGAAGGGTAGAAGAATCCATATCGTTGGACCTTCATGCGTGTAAACATCTCATCATGAATCACCTTGGCCACATCGAATGGTGCATTAACCATGAAGCACCAAATCAAACACCCTCAAGGAATGTTCACCTCTGAAAGGTTCTTGGAAGGCAGGAGGTGGCTGTTGATCAAGTACAACCAGCATTTTGCCTCAAACTTTAGGGCCGAGGAGTGGAATTTGTTTCCATATTTATACCACTTCAATGTGACTCCTGGTTGACAGATGGTCCTGGAGAACTTGTCCCAGGGAGTCTTCTTTCCAGTAAAAAGCTGGTAAGCATCCACATATCCCTTAGCTGGTGGAGGTAGCCTGTACATTGTCCGGATGATCTCTATGGAAGCATTGGCTGGCCTTTTCCGCATTATTACCACATAGTTCTTATGTTCTGGAGCATTGGAATAAAACTCCCGAAAAAGCATGGTATTTGCCTCATCAGGCTCCTCAAAGAACACAACCAGGCGTCGCCGCATTAGCACCTCAGGCATATTAGGACAGTTTATCCTGAGTGCGTTAATATCCATGGCTTGCTCAGGGACAACCGTTTTATCCTTCTTTTCGTTGAACCAGTCTTGGGCCTTTGTGGAGACGAACTTTGGGCTATTGAAAGGCCTGGAGTCAATTATTTTGCGAGGCCGTCCCCCGATGGAAGCTCTTGTCGGGCGGCTGGAGGAGGCTCTGGTCGCTTGGCGCTTTCGTGTAGGCATGGTACCTGCAATTAGCCCAATGTTAGCTCAGTACAACCGGGTGACCCAACCTTGGTTACTCAGACTTCACCACAAAATTGGTCACAATACTTCCTCCAATGAGGCATTTTTACAAACATGTGGTGGGCCATGAACAAGTTTAACCACAAGCATTCAATATGGGACATTTAGCACCACCACATTAACCCAAACATACTCACACCACCTGCACAAACCATATGATAATACTTCTCAGCACAAAACAACTACTACCATGTATGACTACCCACTAAGAAAACTATAATTTTGTACACAAAGTAAAAGAAAATAAAGCTACAAAAAGAAATAAAAAAAATTAATGAGAGAAATACATACCGGTAGAGTTGAAGGAGGGGAATAGAGTAATGGGTGTTGAGGAAGACTTGGAGAGGGAAGAGCTTTGTGGGTGGGGAAGAGGGGATCTGCGTATGTTTGTGCTTGCTTGGTTGAAGGGGGAAAGGTGAATAAAAGAAGAAGAATAAAGGGAGGGGTTTTAAGGGGGGAAGTGTTTTAATGGGAGAGGGGAAGTGGGGGAAGTGGGAGGGGTGGGACGGTTGGGTAGGGTAAAAAATTAATTGGGTTAGTGGGGGGAAATAAAAAAAAAAGAAAAAAAAAATAAAAAAAAACAAAAAACTTACCTGTTGTTGAGACGGACTAGCGCGGCCTTAGCGCTAGCTTAGCGCGAGCACGCTAGTCTAAGGGTTCCAGGGGAAGTGAGAAACCTCACTAGCGCGGGCTCTAGCGCTGGCTTAGCGTGGCCGCGCTAGTGGGATTTACCCGGGACAGTAAGAAACTGTACTAGCGCGACCTCAAGCGCGTGCTTACCGCGAGTGCGCTAGTCCAGGCATCCTTAGACCTATTCTTTTAGTGTCTTCTTTCTTTGGGGTCTTGTGCACACCCCTTTTCTCGCACACCTGCATATGTTAGTACCTACACTATAAACACTATAACTATTGGGTTGCCTCCCAACCAGCGCTTGATTTAAAGTCGCGGCACGACGAGTACAACAATCATTGGGTTGCCTCCCATGAAGCGCCTGATTTAACGTCGCGACACGATGCAGAATGAGCGCAATTAAGGCTCGCTCAACCTCTGATGTTCAAAAATATGCACCACAGAGAGCTCACTAGTTTCATTCATCCCCACATACATTTTTAATCTTTGCCCATTGACCTTGGAGGCGTTATACCCATCTTCAGCAGCAATTTCCACAGCACCAGAAGGAAACACTTTGACCACTTTGAATGGTCCAGAACATCGGGGCTTGAACTTACCCGGAAACAATCTCAATCTGGAATTGTAGAGCAATACTTTGTCTATAGTATTGAAATTTCGGTCCATAATGTTTTTGTCGTGTAACCTCTTCATTCTCTCTTTATATAGACTTGTGCTCTCCAATGCTTGATATCTGAACTCTCCCAACTCATGTAGCTCTGTGACTCAATTTTCTCCCATAGCATCGTGATCCATGTTCAACTGATTTAATGGCCACCACGCTCGATGTTCTAGCTCCACAGGCAGGTGACATGCCTTACCAAATACCAACTTGTACGGAGACGTATCAATTGGTGTTTTGAATGCAGTCCTATAGTCCCAGAGTGCGTCATCAAGCTTTTTCGCCCAATCAGTTCTTGTGGCGTTTACTATTTTTGTCAGCACACTCTTGATTTCACGGTTTGATACTTCAACCTGCCCGCTCGTCTGAGGGTGATAAGGGGTTTCCACCTTGTGGCGCACATCATACTTGGCTAGTAGCTTCTAGAAGACACGATTGCAAAAGTGAGTGCCTCCGTCACTAATAATGGCCCTTGGATCCCAAACCGGGTGAATATATTTTTCTTCAAGAACTCCACCACCACTCTTGCATCATTGGTGGGGAACGCTGCAGCTTCTACCCATTTGGACATGTAGTCTACAGCAACAAGTATGTAATTATTGCCATAGGAGCTGACAAAGGGCCCCATGAAGTCAATCCCCCATACATCAAACACCTCCACTTCTTGTATTGGGTTCATGGGCATCTCATGATGACGGGATATGTTCCCCGTCCTTTGACATTCGTTACATCCCTTCACCCATTGGTGAGCATCTTTGAACACAGTTGGCCAGTAGAACCCGGCATCTAACACCTTAGCTGTCGTCCGAACTCCTCCAAAATGTCCTCCATATGGTGATGCGTGACAATCCTGCAAAACAGAAAATTGCTCTATCTCGGGGACACACCTCCGGATCATGTTATCAATGCAAATTTTAAACAAATGAGGTTCATCCCAATAGTAATTGCGGCAATTACGATAAAACCTTTTCTTTTGGACAGAAGAGAGTTCGTAAGGTTCAATACCACTTGTCAGGTAGTTTGCAATGTCTGCATACCAGGGCACATCCTCTACGCTCGTGGCGAGTAGCTGCTCGTCCGGGAAGGTTTCCAGAATATCCTCAGATTCAATTGCATTCTCAGCACCTTCAAGACGTGACAGGTGGTCAGCGACTTGGTTCTCCGTGCCCTTGCGATCACGAATCTCCAAGTAAAATTCTTAAATAAGCAGCACCCAACAAATTAGGCGCGGCTTAGACTGTTTCTTCTCAACCAAGTATCTGATGGATGCATGATCAGTGTATACAATCACCTTCGAACAGATCAAGTAAGACCTAAACTTGTCAAAGGCAAACACTAATGCCAACATCTCCTTTTCGGTCACCGTGTAGTTCAGCTGAGCTCCACTCAAAGTCCTACTTGCATAGTTAATTGGGTGCATTACTTTATCTTTGCACTGACCCAACACGGCTCCCACTGCGTAGTCACTGGCATCGCACAGGAGTTCAAACGGTTTCTCCCAGTCGGGTGCAATGATAATTGGTGCCGTGACTAGCCGCTTTTTAAGCTCCTCAAATGCCGTCCTACAATCATCAGAAAACACAAAGGGGCTATCTTTTTCAAGCAACTTACAGAGGGGGTTGGCGATCTTGGAGAAGTCTTTAATGAATCTCCGGTAGACACCGGCATGCCCCAAGGAAACTACGTATATCTTTGACTGATGTGGGAGGTGGGAGCTTTTCAATCACATCTACTTTAGCTCGGTCCACCTCAATTCCTTTACTCGACACCAAGTGCCCCAAGACAATCCTTTCTTGTACCATGAAATGGCACTTCTCCAAGTTAAGCACAAGGTTCGTCTCGATGCACCTCTTGAGTCAGATTTGCTAAGCACTCATCGAATGAATTTCCCACTATTGAGAAATCATCCATGAATACCTCCATGATATCTTCCATCATGTCTGTGAATATGGCCATCATGCACCGTTTAAATGTGGCAGGTGCATTGCAGAAGCCGAATGGCATCCTCTTGAAGGCAAACACCCCATAGGGACATGTGAAGGAGGTCTTTTCCCTGTCTTCTATGGCAATTGAAATATGGTTGTACCCCGAGTACCCATCCAGGAAACAAAAGTGAGACCTCCCTGCCAGCCTGTCGAGCATCTGATCAATGAAGGGAAGTGGGAAGTGGTCTTTTCGGGTGTCTAGGTTCAGCTTTCTGTAATCCATGCATATTCTCCAGCCCGTGACGGTTCTTGTAGATATCAACTCATTTTTGTCATTCTTACAACCGTCATGCCACCCTTTTTCGGAACACATTGCACTGGGCTAACCCAGCTGCTGTCAGAGATGGGGAAAATGATTCCCGCATCTAACCACTTGATGATTTCTTTCTTCACCACTTCCTTCATGTTTGGATTCAAGCGCCTTTGGTGTTCCCTGGAAGGTCTGTGTCCCTCTTCCAGGAGAATCTTGTGCATGCAATACGCTGGGCTGATCCCTTTGATATCTGCCATGGTCCATCCAATGGCAGTCTTGCCCTCAGAGAGTACCTGTAACAGCTGATTTGCCTGCACATCTAACAAACTTGATGAGATAATAATAGGTAACGTAGAATTAGGGCCTAGAAATGCGTACCTGAGATGGGCTGGCAATGGTTTCAACTCTAGTTTGGGTGGTTCTTCCATAGAGGGCTTGGCTGGCAGGCTCTCTCTTTTCTCTTAGTGCAACGGTTCAAACTCGAGAGCCCTCGGCCAAAACCCTTTACCTTTAAGTGCAAACGCCCACTCTGCCAATTCCTCCCTTTTTACCTCATCTGAATTCATTAAACATACAGCAAGGGGGTCCTCAATAGTTAAGGACGCATCATCTTCCTCCACTATCACATCCACATCATTAATTAGAGAACAATTGGCAAACTCACTCGGCCGCCTCATGGATTTCTGCACATTGAATGTGATTTCTTCATCATTAAGCCTCATCTTGAGCTACCCAGTCAATCAATGAGGGCTCTGCCGGTGGCCAAAAATGGCCTTTTCAAGATTATGGGAATCTCCTCATCCACTCGACAATGTAGAATCACAAAATTAGCAGAGAACACAAACTTCCTCACTTGCACCAAAACATCATCCAAAATACCCGACGGTCTCTTCACCGTCCTTTCAGCTAGCTGCAGCAACATGGAAGTTGGTCTGGCTCTACCAATACCCAGTCTCTTATAAATGGCTAGGGGCATCAGATTAATTCTAGCCCCTAAATCACATAGTGCTTTGGCAAAAGGAAAATTGCCAATGGTGTAGAGAATTGTAAAACCCCCTCGATTAGACAACTTTTCTGCAATTGGTCGTGTTACCACAGCACTGCAAGTCTGAGTCAAAGTCACAGTCGCCAAGTCTTGGAAATAAAACTTTCGGGACATCGAGTCCTTCATCATCTTCGCATAACCAGGCATATCTTTCAGAGCATCAATGAGAGGAATGTTTACTTGTATCTTCTTCAGCATATCCAAGAAATTTTTGTACTGCTGATCCTTTTGGTATTTTTCCAACCTTTGAGGGAATGGTGCTGGTGGTCTCTTCTTCCCAGTGATTTGGGATTTTTCTTTCTCAACTACCACCTCAACTACTGGCTCTGGGGTTATCTCCACTTCCTTTTCAACCTCACTCTGCCCACTGGGTTCTCCTTCAGCAGTTTGCACTGTTACCTTGGTCAAGTTTGTGGAATCATCAATTTCGATTGGCACTGGTACTAGTGTCTCTGCCTGCCTGCTTTCACGGGCCAACTCTTGTTCCAAGTCTAAGTCTCTGCCATTGCGGAGACTCACTGCCATTATCTACTTCGGGCCCTGGTCCTTAGAATTCACCTGAGTGTCTGCGGGTAAAGTCCCAAGAGGACGATTGTTCACTGACATAGATATCTGGACCAACTGCACTTCAATATTTTTAATAGCTGCTTTATGTGCATCTACTCTCTCACTCATTTTGGCAGTCGACCCAATTATCTGTTGCATCGTCGCTTCAAGCCTGGAAAATACATCTTCTTGCCTCCCCTCATTTTGTTGTTGAGGAGGGTGGTACGCTTGCTGCTGATTTTGATTGTTATAACCTTGTGTCCTTTGATAAGGTGCCACATTACCATGAGGTCCCACGGCACCCATGTTTCCATTGTTCTGCTGCTGATGAGGTGGTCTATACAGCTGAACTTGCTGACCCCAGTTCTGTCATCCCTATCTCTGACCTCCATAGTTTGACACATAATTCATGTTTTCTGGGTAAGGAGTGTGATCAAAATCTTCATTCCACTGATTACCAATTGGTTAACTAATGCAAGATGTGCATAAGCCCCCATTGGTAGTATCCACAATATGAACTTGTTGCTTTATCCCTAACTCCTCTACCTTTTTCGTAAGAATACTCATTTGTGTCATCAAAGTAGCCATGTTCTCAGCCATAGTGTTGGATGGATCTAATGGCACTGAGTAAACAACTGGGGTAATAGGAGCACCCCTAGTTGTCCATCCTGAATTTTGTGCCATTGTATCAAGTAAAATCTGGCACTCTCTCCATGCCTTGCTAAGAAATGCTCCACCAGTTGAAGCATCAACTTTGGCTTTTACACCATCAGCCAGACCCATATAGAATCGCTGCCCCAACATTTGCTCAGGAATACCATGGTGAGGACAGATAACCAGCATCCCTTTAAACCATTCCCATGTCTCCTGCAGTGTCTCCATGGGCTTCTACCTGAAGCTTATGATCTCATCAATCTGCTGTGCTGTCTTGTTTGGTGTATGGAATTTATTCAGAAATCGCTTGACCAACTCTTCCCATGTTGTAATAGAGTTGATAGGGAGGGAGTTGAGCCAAGTCTGGGCAACTTCTGTCACCGAGAACGGAAATAATAACAGTCTTAATGCCTCCGGGGTAACATTCGGCTGCCTCTGGGTCGTGCAGATAGACAGAAAGTTCTTTAAATGCTGCTAGGGATCCTCAACGTACGACCCCGAAAATAGCCCCTTATTCTGCAACAAGTGCACCATATTGTTTGTAATCTGGAAGGACTCTGCTTCAATCTGAGGGACCAAAATCGCGGTTGCCAAGTTGTTAGTTGTGGGTTGTGCCCAGTCGTATAATGGCGCCTCAAGTACAATGGGTACCTCAGGCGCTGCAATCCGTGCAGCTGGGTCGGCCACACCATCCCCAACATTAATGTTTTTTCTGTCGTTCAACTCTGCCATGTCTGGTTCTATATGTTCAATGTGTTTTTGTTGTTTGCTTCTTCGATTGGCCCTGTTCAAGGCCTTGAAAACTTTTTCGGGGTCTGGAAATGCTTCAAATACGTCACCAGTTCTCGAAGAGTTTCTAGGCATGCACCTGTACCACCGGTTTAACAAACATTAGAAATTCAATATATGTATGAAATCAAAGAAAATTGACTATACTTAGGAATTTTCGTATTTTCCTTCAACTACACTTGATAATATTGTTAACTCCCCGGCAACGACGCCAAATTTTGATCACGCTCAACTATGTCTTCTTAAAAGACTAAGCGGGCATTGCAAATATAATCCGGGTATTTTGCCCAGAGTCGAATGCCACAGGGAACTAACGTATCAAATGTTATTGTTAGATCACTAGATTCTTAATAATCAACTTTCTCAAAAGTTATGAATATCACTTGGTGGTGTTTATACTACTACAGCAGAACAAAAATAATAAACTAAAGATTAACTAACAATGAGGTGTAAACAATTGTAATAAAGGTCTAAGGTTATGGTTTCCCCTGTTGGTGAAATTCCTTCTTGTATACTTCCTATAGTTTTGGCTTAGTTGTCTCTATCAATCATCAACACTCCAGTTATCATAAATCTCTCTCAAGTAATTATGATAACTTACTAGACGCACTCTCTCAAGTTACACTAGCTAGATTTCATTACAGTTCACTTTAGATTGCACCCGAGGTATCGGTATCTCTAATCCAACCTCTAAACCCTTGGTTATGACTCTCGCCTATATTCCGGGAGTGATATTGTTCAAACAACTACCTAAATATGCACTCTCTCTCAAGTAGATACATAATAAATAGGCACAGCTAATTGAGGGCCCTTCAATCAACTACAACAAGAACTTAGTTGAACAAATAGAGATTAACAACCAACCAAAACTATATTAATATCACAATAAGTTCATCCCCCAACAGGTTCCACCAAAACCTTTGATTAGAAAAGTTAGCTACTCATAACAATGATAAAAACTACAAACGAATTCATGATCAAGGGTAAAATCACAAAAGAAGGAGATATGGATTGATGCCCAATTGCCTCCTAGCCTCTTGCCCTTACTCTTCTTGTTCTAAACTCTAAACCTTGATAAAACTCCTCTCTTGGGTGAATTGAACCTTTTATAGGTTGAGTGGATTGGCCTTGACTTCCCAAAAATATCCTTCAACTTCTAATTCCCGCGTCTAGACTAGCACGGGCGCGCTAATCACGCACTAATGCCCGCGCTAGTTGGGTTATACACCGCCTCCGAAAATCTGGACTAGCACGTGCGCTAAGGTCGCGCTACAGCCCGCACTAATGGGGTTCTTCACTGTCTCGTTATGCTGAATAGCGTGGGCACGCTAATGTCGCGCTACAACCCACTCATGGATTTTCTTGCTAATTCGATGAACCTTCAGCCTTCAAGTCACCCAAAAAATACCCCATGGCCTATTCTTCTTCAATTTCGCCTGGATCGCCATCATATGTCCTCATTAGTGTGTTGTACTCCTGTGAAACACAAAAATCACCATTAGAGCCTATTTATCATCTTTTAACACACTTAAGACAGTGAAGCATGATTAAGTTAGAGTATAAATATACGCTAAACTATGAAAATTTAGCCTATTATCAATACCCCACACTTAAATCATTTCTAGTCCTTGAGCACTCCACTTCATCCTACAAGGGTTCTTTGCATCAAACACTTCCCTACGGTGTCACACCACAAATATTTTACAAGCTTTAAACCTAGCAGTGTAACATCTATGCCTTAAGTGGCGACTCTCAAATGCCATGCCATACTCCTACTTTCTCGAGATACTCTACAAGGAGGTCAAGACTTACCTCTTTTTCATAAATCACGTGCCCTCACATCACAGAATTGAGAGTAGTTCCACAAAAGATAATATTAAGAACGACAGGAACTTTAAATCGAAAGAATTCACTCACTCTCAAAAAGATCATTCATATGCCACACAGATACACCATAGGCTTGCCCGTAATGTAATACTCTACTAATTGAGTTTATTCAGTCTAAGATCAATATGTCTTTATTTGGTTGTAATGTAGGCTAAGGGACGAGTAAGATACATTTGGGTATTGTTGTCACGACCCAAAACCGGTTCAGGTCATGATGGCACCTAACGACGAGGTTAGGCAAGCCAACGTACAACTATAACAATAAAAGTGCGGAATATAATCAACGGTATGGGGTAAGGCCGTATAAACAAGCTGAGCCACAGCTAGGCCCAATATATACAACCCCAAATTACCAACATAACTACAATAAGTGTGTGCCATGACTAGTGTCACAGTGTCAACGGGCGGCTACATAGATACAGCAACTGAAATATACAAACAAAAATACAAGCCGCAGTCTGAAACAAAAGACTGGGCAAAATGAAACTAGAAGGCTCCAGAGGTGCTGTCAGGATAACGCCAAGAAGACAGCTCACCGTATGG
>ML297874.1:5205-46258 GCA_005239495.1 Nicotiana undulata
GTCTGCACGGCATGTCCCCTCGTGCGACGAATAATAAAAATACAAGGCAACAATAATATGAAAGTCAACAACACGAAGTCTCAAGTGCATGGAAATATTCAATACAATTCTATTGTTCCGGCAAGGAGAAATCATCATTTACAACATCAACAAATGCCCGACAAGGGTCTCAGCTATAACCAACCTCGCATCAGTAATACAATTTCAACAGTGTAAGCCTCAACTGGAACCAATAACTCAGTAACTCTCCGCGTCATGAAACAACATCAAGATATCACTTTTAATTTACCAATTACTCACAGGGCGGAAAAAATTAAGAACATAGTAAGTTTCATCACAAATGACTCACGGGCATGCTTGACCGCAACGCATAGGCACTCGTCACCACGCCTATACGTTGGACATGAGTTTCACATAACAAGTAAGACTCTATATCTAATCCCTCAAGCTGAGGTTAAGCCAAACACTTACCTTGGCTCCAAAGTGCAAGTCAAACCTCTAATACCGCCTTCCCTCTCGAATCCAAATTCCGATTCGATAATATCTAGACATAATGGATTTATTAACATCAATAAACACTCAATAAACTAATTCCGAAGCCTAATTATACATTTTCTACTATTCTTCCAAAAATACCAAAATCCGACCCCGGTCCCGCTTGGTCCAAACTCGAGGTTCGGACCAAAACCCGATCACCCATAACCCACGAGTCAAAATATATGATTTGTTTTAAGATTCGACCTCAAATTGAGGTTGAATCACCCAAAATTCTCAAAAACCCAACTCTACCTAAAATCCCTAATTCCTACTTTGATTCCATGTTTTTAGGCCTAGAATCTAGTGATTAGTTGAAGAAATTAAGAGGAAACGAGGTCAAGAGCACTTACCTATGGAGTTATGGAGGTTGGGGAGCTTGATTCTCGGTTATGGAGGCTTGGGGAAGAAAAGAGAAGTGGAAAATGGGAAGAATCCCGTATAAGGTTCTGCTTTGGGGGTTAAAAATATAACTGAGCGTTTTTAATGCTATGCGATCGCAGAACATGAGGTGCGATCGCATAGAGGTAAGTTTCTTAAGCTCTGCGATCGCAGAGGCCCTTGTGCGATCGCACAAGGCAATTCTACCCAGCCCCATGCCCTATGCTAACCTCTGTGCGTTCACAGCACCCCGCCTGTGTTCGCACAGTATTAACCCTGGACCCTCAGCGATCGCGCCCTTTGAGGTGCGTTCGCACTGAACAACTAACCCCCCAGCCCCCTTCCTACCTATTACACTATGCGATCGCGGAGAGGCAAGTGCGATTGCATAATGCATCAGACCCCATCACATGACAATGCTATGCGATCGCAGGGAAGAATCTGCGTTCGCACTCAAGGAGGCATCAGACACCAGAAAAACTTGAGGAACACCAGATTTTTCCTACTTTTTGCACTCCGATGCCTACCCGAAACTCACCCGAGCCCTCGGGGCTCAAAACCAATTTATACACACAACCTCATAAACATCCTACAGACTTGTGCAAATAATTAAACCACCAAAATACATCAAAAATAATGAATTAAACTCCAAAACCAAATTAATCAAACTTAAGAACTTTGAAATTCTAGAATTCACTTCAACGCGCCGAACCGACCTAAACCACTCGGAATGACTTCAAATTCTGCAGATAAGTTATAAATGACACAACGGAACTATTCCCGGTCTCGGAATTTCATTCGAACCTCGGGAACATAAAATCACCTCTCAAGCCAAATTTCAAATTCTTTAGAAACCCCACAAGTTCATTAACTCCATTTTTCCTCATTTGGATCCGAAACCAATCAAATCAAGCCCGTTTTACACCAAATTCCACAGATAGGACAAATAACATATAATAAACCTGTTCCGGGCTCCGGAACCGCAATACGGGCCCGGTAACACGGATTTCACATAATTACTCATTTTCACAATCCTTTATTATTTCCTGAAAACAATTTTCTTTAAAAATTCATTTCTCGGGTTTGGGACGTCGGAATTCGATTCCAGGCATACGCCCAAGTCCCATATTTTCCTACGGACCCTCCGGGACTGTCACATCACGGGTCCGGGTCCGTTTACCAAGAATGTTGACCAAAGTCAACTTTATTTAATTATTCAATTCAAAATCCTATCTTTAACAACTTTTCACATAGAAGCTTCCCGGCTACCTGCCCGGGCTACGCACTCATATCGAGGTGAGATTAATGGAGGCTTTTGAGGCCTCGGAACACAGATTTAGCTGGAATTACCTAGGATGACCTTTTGGGTCATCACAGATAGCATCAAGGACAAGGATAGAGTTTTGTAAGCTCCAAGAAGGCCATTTACAAGATCGCAAGCTAAAGAATTGCAGACTGAGGTTGTTGGACTTCAATTGAAAATAAAGAAGCTTTTAATTATAGAGGAAGATCTCAATCCCAAAGGAGATGAATTGTCCAAGTTTTACAATTATTTGGTGGCCCAAATTGAAGTCCAAGAAGAGGAATATTGGGTCCCAATATCAGCACTCGAAGTCCACCAAAAGGGCACCTAGTAGAGCTTAAAAGAGGTCCAAAAGGGGGTGTTTCAAAAGGAGCCCAATTGGAGTCCAACCCAATGACCCAAACTAGTTGTTTAAGGGCCCAAATCTGCCCCCAAAGGGGTTTGGCCACCCACCCTCTTATTTTTATTAGTTTTTATTAGGTTTTCTAGTATTTAACTTAGCCTCCAAGTTAGGGTTTGCCTTGGAAGCCACCCTACCTAGTTTTAAGGAATTTTTACTCCTATAAATAGGAGTTCTTTTCATTCATTATGGACTTGATTATTGATTAATAAATATTATACTTTGAGAGTTCTTTTGAACCTTTATTACTTATGCTTTGAGATTTATCTTTCAACCTTTACTAGTTCATAGTTCAAGGTAGTAAGATCACTTCTTTATTGTGATATCATTGATTTCTTTGTGGTATTCTTAGAAGGCGATTAATACTAGTTATTAATTATTGTCTCAAGTTACTCGTAAAGCGGTCAAGATCCGAATCTATTGTTTTTGTTTTGTTCTTAAGTAAAGGCGTTTGATTTCTTCAATAAATCAAAACGTTGTTGCTTGGAACTTGTGTTCTTGGAAGTTCTTGGAATTCTTTCCCTGAATTTTCCCATATCCTTTATTTTCTGCACTTAAATTCTAGTCGTTTAATTCCTTATTGTTATTGCTTCTGTATTAACTTCTCAAAATTCTTACTCTAGTTTGGATTCCCAACCTTTTGTTATCAAGTACTTGGCTTCATAACCAGTGAACTTCTTGCTCAAATAGTATATGGCTTGCTCCCTCTTCCCGGTCACATCGTGTTGCCCGAGGACACAACTGAAAGAATTTTCCAAAACTGTCAGGTACAAGAACAAAGGTCTTCTTGGCTCAAGTGGAACCAACACTGGCGGATTTGACAGATATTCTTCGATTTTATCAAAAGCTTCTTGACACTCAATTGTCCATTTTTTCGTCGTGTCATTCTTCTGCAACTTAAATATGGGCTCGCACGTGGTAGTAAGCTGAACAATGAACCTGCTGATATAATTTGATCTTCCTAGCAGACTCATGACCTCTTTCTTGGTTTTCGGAGGTGGCAAATCCCGAATAGACTTTATCTTTGTTGGATCTAACTCGATGCCCCTCCGGTTGACTATAAACCCCAAAAGTTTTCCAAACGGAACTCCAAATGCACATTTAGCTGCATTCAATTTCAAGTCATACTTGCGCAGACACTCAAAGAACTTCCTCATATATCGCACATGGTCGTCTTGCATTCTGGATTTAATGATCACATCATCCACATATACCTCAATTTCCTGGTGCATCATGTCATGGGAGATGGCAGTCATAGCTCTCATGTAGGTTGCCCCGATGTTTTTCAGACCGAATGGCATGAACCTGTAATAGTAAGTGCCCCAAGGCGTGGTGAAAGTCGTCTTTTCTGCATATTCTTCATCCATTAGAACTTGATGATACCCAGCATAACAATCCACGAAAGATTGTATCTCATGTTTGGCACAATTGTCAACAAGAATGTGGATGTTTGGCAATAGAAAGTTTTCTTTGGGGCTCGCTTGTTCAAATCCCGGTAATCAACACACATTTAGGTTTTCCCATATTTCTTCGGCACAGGAACCACATTAGCCAGCCATGGGGTGTATCAGACCACTCGGATCACACCAGCTTTCAGTTGTTTAGTGCCTTCTTCTTTGATCTTGTCGCTAATGTCTGTTTTGAGCTTTCTCTATTTCTGTTGGGCGGGTGGATAACCAGGATAAGTTGGCAATTTATGTACCACCAAATCAACGCTCAGCCCTGGCATATCATCATAGGACCATGCAAACACATCTTTGAATTCAAAAAAAGTTGGATAAATGCATCTCTAGTTCTTTCATCGGCGTGAATGCTTATCATGGTTTCTCGGACCTCTTCTGGACTGCCCGAGTTAACTAGCTTGGTTTCATTTAAGTTTGGCTTAGGCTTATTCTCAAATTGTTCCAATTCTCGATTTATTTCCCTAAAAGCCTCATCTTCATCATATTCTGGTTCTTGATTCATTATTTCACAGTTAGACAATGTTTTAGTATATGGGCATGAAGTCCGCATGCATGTTGTTACATCCTGCATTTTCGTATGTTAAAGTTTCGTCGTAAGTTAATCGACGTAAGTTCGGTAATGAGATTATTTTGAGATTATAAGACTCATGCTACTTCAAACAAGTGATGAGTAAATTCGTGAAGGTGAGAGGGGAAGCAAGTCAAAGAAAATAATTTTTCGTCCAAGTTTGGCATAGTGGTGTAAAATGCGGACCGAGCGATAATACCCGATATTTATGAACTAGTACCATACAAGGTACCATATGACCATGGTATTAGGATGTATAAAGTATATTAAAAATGAGTAAAATTTTAAGTAATTCGAGACAATTATTAATCATGCGGGTAATTAGTTAATTACCGGGTATCGGGATATTACCTAATTAGTTAATTAATTAATTGGATAAGATTAAAAATCCTCACCCCATCCCCACGTGGCTGTAAGCCAAACCTTAAAGAAATGACTAAGAGTCATTTCTTATTAGGTGGAATATAGTTACACATTCCTACATTTCCAAGACTTTCCACATCAAAGACTTGTCAATTAAAAAAAGCGAAAAACGTAGCCATTCTTATAACTGCTTCAACATTCCATTCTCAAAACACTGTAGATCAGATTTTATACCTTAATGCAACGTGATTTCTACAATTCCAGCGAATTTGAGTTTTAGCAACGGAGAAATTTTGCGGTTCTAACAGAGTACGGTGCAACCTTTTCCAAGAATATCATGCAGAAATTTTCCCTACTCTAAGTATGTTGCTAATTTTTTCCTTCATTTTGTCATGATCTCGTAATTACATGAGCTTGATAATGAGGCATAAAGAAAAATTCATATCCCAGAATTTACGTATATTTTTCTAGTCTCGCAAGTTACGTATATTTTCCTAATTTTGTAAGTTACAATATTCTCTTTATTGGAACTTCATATTCATTTGAGTATTTCCTCCTTCTAGTCAGGAGAGCACAGAGTCTATATATACAGTATTACAATATTTTCTTTACCATCGAGCTATAATCGATGGGCAGGCCCCTATTGGGCAACCTCTGATCACATGGTAAGTTATATACCAAGCCTATTGTGGTCGAGCGCCTATAAGCGAGCCCAGTTGGTCGAGATACAGAGCCTAGTATGGCCGAGTGCCTATGAGCAAGCCTACTATGGCAGAGCAGTTTTATATATATATATATATATATATATATATATATATATACCGAGCCTTATAGGGCCGGACAACTATTTTACTTACTATATTGAGAGAGTTGAGTCAGTATCAACAGGTAAGCATATATTCAGATTATCTTTGACTCCCAGTTACTTTCAGTTATTATATTATCATCTCAGTTTCAGCTTTCAATATATTGCCTTACATACTCGGTACATTATTTTGTACTGACGTCCCTTTCTTGGGGGCGCTGCATTTCATACGTGCAGGTTCAGAAAGACAGACAGGTGTACCTCCTCATTAAGTGTTTCCCGAGCTCAGCTTGATCGGTAAGCTCCATGCCTTTCAGAGTTGCTGGGTCTAGAGCTTTATGAATATCTTGTGTATATATGTATATATGTTATGAGTAGGTCGGGGAGCTGTTCCGATCACATTATATCCACCAGTAGAGGCTTGTAGACATATCCGGTCAGTTAGTGTAGCATGTTGGGCTTGTAGGCCTTGTATGTATAATTGGTTGGTTTGTCAGTTGTAGTAATTATGACAGCCTTGTCGGACCAGCTTTATATGATATTTTGTCAGCATTTGCAGTTGTATTGCAATGTGTCCCATAGCCAAAGTATGACATCATATGTTCAGAGTCCCTTAGTCGCAAGTTGGTACGCAAAGATAGGTAAGGCACCAGGTGCCAGTCTTGCCCCCCGGATCGGGGCGTGACAAAAGTGGTATTAGAGCAGTTATGTCCTAGGGAGTCTACAAGAAGTATCTAGTAGAGTCTTGTTTATGGGTGTGTCGTGCACCACACTTATAAAAAGGAGGCTACAGGGCATTTAAGACTGTTACTCTTTCTTTTTAATCTAGATCGTGTGATAGAGCTCAGTTGTAAGAAATCAATTTCCAAAACTCCCTCTTATTCATAATACGACGATACCTACATCCAAAAGGTTGGTTGGTAAGAGATATAGATGTGGGAGATTTGAGTTAGAGGAACTCGAGTTTGCATCATTCCTATGATGGATAAATGTGAGGTCTTCAGCAGAACATATGTGTACCTTACGTGTAAGCTTTGAATATCTATCCACCTCTATGGTGAAAGGCAATGAGAGATTCAGAAGATAAATACAAGCTTCAACAAGTAAAATGAGCAAGATGAGAAGGGTACGAGGTACCCAGTTAATGAAGATTGTCGGTATTTTCAACTCCGAGAGAAAGGTATAAGCATTGTGACTTACCTTCAACAGTAACAGATGTATGTAGAATTTTCCACACCCATCTTAGTTATACCCTATTGGGGATAACATGTGTAGTTTAAGAAAAGGACAGGATATTAGGATCCGGTTGGGGTTAGAGTAACCCAAAATGGTAAATGGATTGTTTGTGTTAGTTGACATTTTCGAAGGATATTACAAAGGTGCTAATATATCTCCTTGTGAGGCACCCAGATAGTGCACTCTAGAATATTATAATTAGATGTGAATATTAGCAACAACAAAAAAAAAAGAAATCATAAGATATGCACGGAAAGCCTGGAAGGGATAAATATTACCTTAGTGTGGCTCGCTTCCCTAGTAGAGCGAGAATGTTAAGCAACCCGAAGAACCACTCGATGGAGCAAGGGGAGCTAAAAGAAAAAGAATGTCTTGTTCGAGTGTTTAGAATAAAGTGATAGACATAAATGCTAGCGGGAAATAAGAAAAGCATTAATGAAGCATTATGAGTGAGATATGATACATGGATGACAACAGTTGATTAAAAAGATGATAGTATTACTTAGTCTATAGTCAGTTAAAGGAGAAGACGAGAGGTGACATGCCTTGAGACAACAAAAGAGTATAGGCCATAAAGTCATATCCTTATTTCAAGAAATAAGTTCGTGACTCCAACGCGACTATCAAAAGGAAAAGTTAGACCCCAGAACAATAGAAATCAGTATGATTTGGTGAACAAGATAAACTAAACATGAATTAGGGACTGAGTTATTGGATAATAGTTAGCATCATGAAAATTTCATATTTCGTTCTGGGGATAATAGAGTGGGCAACAGAAGAAGATTCATGAGAAATTCAGAGAATGGTCATTCAGGAAGACACTTCCCTAAAGCAAGCAAGGTGAGTAAAGTTAAGCTTAAGGGGCTGTATGTGCCAGTTACACTAAGTGTCACCCTCGCAAGTGGAGAATTTCGTTATCCTTGGTACAGAAGGGTTACCGCGAGGCGAGTAAGGATCATCGACGATGTCAAAAGATGCCAAAGATGATAAGGTAAAATATCTATACGTAGATCATCATAGCACTAAATCTTAGTGCTCCCCTAAAGGGGGGAATATGGTGTGATGTGGCATTAAGTCAGAATAAAGTGGTTCTAGTAACTATGGAATGATAAAGGAAGGATATGATAAGAATGAGAAAGGGACAAGATTGCACTTATTCAAATCCTATAGATACGCTATGATTCCAAAACATTATGCAGACACGACGTCGAGGAGAGGAGGTAAGGGTTCCTGCCTGAGATGTTATTGATAGATAAGGAGCAATACGTGAGATAAGTTAAGACAAAGGAAATAACCCAAGAAAGATTACGCGAAATATTGATATGAGAATGGGCCAACGATTAGTTAGTAGTTGATTCAGGAAGATCCCAATTATGTCTAGACAAGAGGATAAAGACAAATCAACAAATCAATGCAAGATAAACATAGGGAAACCCAACATGGGGAATTCAGTCTAGCAGTTATGACATTGTAATACTTGAGATATATTCATATAAGAGTTGGGGAAGTAAAAAAGGTACCGTATGAGTATTATGGAAATAAAAGAGAATGTCACTCGGAAGATAGTCGAAATATCAGTTCAGAAGAAACCCTATAAGCACAAGGGCGTGGTGGTAAGTAACTGCGGATAATTATAGGCGAGGAAGGACATCAAAATTTTCGTCGAGTATACGATGTAATAAGCTCGCAACTTTACAAGAGTCAGAGGATCCTCCCTAAGAAGACTAATTGAGAAAATAAGGAAGAAAACTTCAACCTAAGGACAGTAACCTAAAGAGGAAATGGTCATGTAATAACAAGTCTCCACACAACATTGCATGCACTCCATAAGAAAGTGGCACCCACCGTGGCTAATGAACGAGGAGTAAAATCAGAAGTAATATTCAAGATCATATGAGTTGTGTGGAGTTCCAATATGTGTGTGCACCAAGGTAAGCTAGGTATGCACGCAACGAGGGGGCAAAAGACTAGGAAAAGCAATTGCTTACTTTTGAAGAAAGTTGAGATGGAACAAAAAGAATTATTTGATTAATGATCCAAAGTTATTTACATTATGAACACACTTAAGAGTTTGGAGTTTTATACATGCAACATATACAACCTTGGAAGATTCCAGTATAAGTTAAAAGAAAGAATTGAGCCCAGGTCATAGATGAAGGATGGAATTGTTAAAAGATTGTATCATAGATGTTCCATAGCGCCCATGAAAGTTTAAACGTAATAACTAATACCATGAACTTAGGATCGGGAGATAGCTTAAGCCTACATAAAGGCAGATCAAAAGAAGGAGGAAACTAAAGAGTTACATCAACGAAGTAAATCAGGAGTCTGATTATTAGACCCGGAAAATTATAGAAATATTGCGGAATTACTCTTAATATCATAGGTACAAGAGAGATAGTACAACAACGATATTCTATAACGGCTCTACGATAAATCAAGTTAGAAGAAGTACCAACCTCATAAGAAGTCAGTATGAAGCTCTACCGAATTATGTATGCCCAGAGGTGCAAGTATTATAATAGAGCTTCAAGTTGTGAACATGAATTATACCTATGTGGAAGGGAGGTCATGAAACAGATAGAAGATACGATGCAAGATTTTAAGGTAAGAAAGGTAAATGGGAACAACATACGAGATACTCAAATGCAGAAGGTTGTGAATGGTCTGTACTGCGAATAGAAGGCTAGAAGCGCGGGGATTCAGTATCCAGGAATGATAGCAACATTTTCAGTGGCATATCTTCCAACCTATGGTTTCTAGGTATCGAGAGGCCTAGTCAAGAGAGTAAAGAAGAGTTAGAGACAACATGATGTCTCGCTTGCTGTTCTGGAATAGCACAAGGAAATCTATGGTGCAAACAAGTTGAAGGAAGGTTGCGAGTAGTATAAATAGATATGTGTAAGTCCCAAACTAAAGTATGGTAAAGCGACAGAGTTCTAGGAAGACAAGAGTAAGGATAATAAAGGGAGAATGAGAAGGTGACGAGAATAGATAAGTCATCGGGATTAAGCCCATGAGAATGAGAGAGCTAATAGTTTCTCTAAGTTATAGAAAGTTCAGTATAGCCTGGATGAACTCAAAGGAGTCTAAGATTAATAGCATTTAAAAAGAAATGAAATGATGCCCTGATAATGGAATGAGGGTATAATTTTGATAAATAAAGGATGATGTTTGGGCCTTCGATTGAGTAATCATTTGAAAAAGGGGGGGGGGGGGGGGATTTCATGAATTGTACAGGAGTAAAATACCCACGTAAGGTGAATCACATTGGGCTGCTATAGGATTATAGAAGCATGGTATCGCCCCAAGTGGATCAGTCTAGTTACTTTAGATGTTCCCCGATGAGACATGAGCCTTAGCGACAGTGCTACATAAGAGGTCAAGTTATCAGTGGTAGATGTTGGATCAATATTAGGGTAAATTAACAATAGATGGATAAAAGTTCAACAGTATGAGATGAGATCGAGTTGTCATTCTTGAGATGAATAGTAATGAGAAAGCATTAAATGACTTAGACTTATACATATGAGATGAGCAACGAGAGTAACTTGGAGTTGGAACCAGACTTCAGTAACGATAAATCGAAGTAAGAGTTCTGGTACTATATGACCTATCTAGATGTAGTAAAATCACGTGGTTAGATAACTGGTTCTATGAAACAAGATGTAACAATAATCGTAATTTCAAAAAAATAACGAGCGAAGAACTTTAGTATACCTACAAATGCCCAGAGGGACAATTCATCAAGCTCTGTATATGTTTGCGAAGTGAGTCCTAGATATTGGCTAGAAGCTAGAGGAAAAAGGGGAGAAGAGTCGCATAGGCGTACTTACAAGGTCAAAGTCGTACATGCTGCATGATAGAAGGTAGCGACAGTTATGATATTGGAAAGATACCGACCACAAGTCGTGTTATGGGGAAGATGACTAAAGGGAGGAATGCCCTAGCCTTTGGACTTATTCACAGAACAGTTGCCTAGATGGCAAGAGGAGCTCTAAAGTATTCGTAAGATCAATGGGTTTTGAGAATGATAAGTGCATCAGTCGACATTCGAGGACGAATGTTCCAAAGGGGGGAATGGTGTTACATCCCACATTTTCGTATGTTAAAGTTTCGTCGTAAGTTAATCGACATAAGTTCGAGAATGGGATTATTTTGAGATTATAAGAATCATGCTATTTCAACCAAGTGATGAGTAAATTCGTGAAGGTGAGAGGGGAAGCAAGTCAAAGAAAATGAATTTTCGTCCAAGTTTGACATAGTGGTGTAAAATGCGGGCCGAGCGATAATACTCGATATTTATAGACTAGTACCATACAAGGTACCATATGACTATGGTAGTAGAATGTATAAAGTATATTAAAAATGAGTAGAATTATAACTAATTCGAGATAATTTTTTATCATGCGGGTAATTGGTTAATTACCGGGTAGCGAGATATTACCTAATTAGTTAATTAATTAATTGGATAAGATTAGAAATACCCACCCCCATCCCCACGTGGTTGTAGGCCAAACCTTAAAGAAATTAGTAAGAGACATTTCTTATTAGGTGGCATATAGTTACACATTCCTACATTTCCAAGACTTTCCATATCAAAGACTTGTCAATTAAAAAAGGTGAAAAACATAGCCATTCTTATAACTCCTTCAAAATTCCATTCTCAAAAAACTGAAGATCAGATTTTATACCTTAATGCAACGTGATTTCTACAATTTCAACAATTCCAGCATATTTTTAGAGTTTCAGCAACAGAGAAATTTTGCGGTTTTAATAGAGTACGGTGCAATCTTTTCCAAGAATATCATACAGAATTTTTTTCTACTCCAGGTATGTTAAGGCTAATCTCTTCCTTCATTTTGGCATGATCTCATAATTACACGAGTTTGATAATGAGGCAAAAAGAAAAATTCATATCCTAGAATTTACGTATATTTTGCAGTCTCGCAAGTTACGTATAATTTCCTAATTTTTTAAGTTACAATATTCTCTTTATCGGGACTTCATATTCATTTGAGTACTTCCTCCTTCCAGTCAAGAGAGATTGGAGTCTATAAATACAGTATTACAGTATTTTCATTACCATCGAGCAATAATCGATGGTCAGGCCCCTATTTGGCAACCTCTGATCAGATGGTAAGTTATATACCGAGCCTACTGTGGAAGAGAGCCTATGAGCGAGCCCATTTGGTCGAGATACAGAGCCTAGTATGGGTGAGCGCCTATGAGCGAGCTACTACGGCAGAGCAGTTTTATATATATAATGAGCCTTATAGGGCCGAAAAACTATTTTACATACTATATTGAGAGAGTTGAGTCAGTATCAGCAGGTAAGCATATTTTCAGATTATCTTTGACTCCCAGTTACTTTCAATTATTATATTATCAGCTCAGTTTCAGCTTTCAGTATATTGTCTTACATACTCGGTACATTATTTCGTACTGACGTCCCTTTCTTGGGGGGCGTTGCATTTCATGCGTGCAGGTTCAGAAAGACAAACGTGTGTACCTCCTCATTAAGTGTTGCCTGAGCTCAGCTTGATTGGTAAGCTCCATGCCTTTCGGAGTTGCCGGGTCTAGAGCTTTATGTATATATTGTGTATATATGTATATATGTTATGAGTAGGTCAGGGAGCTGTTCCGATCACAGTATATCCATCAGTAGAGGCTTGTAGACATATCCGGTCAGTTAGTGCAACATGTTGGGCTTGTAGGCCTTGTATGTATAATTGGTTGGTTTGTCAGCTGTAGTAATTATGACGACATTGGCGGCCCAGCTTTATATTGATATTTAGTCAGCATTCACAGTTGTCTTGCAATGTGGCCTATAGACAAAGTATGACATCATATGTTCAGAGTCCCTTAGTCGCAAGTTGGTACGCAAGGATAGGTGAGGTACCAGGTGCCGGTCTCATCTCTCGATTCGGGGCGTGGCACATGTCATGTTATGTAAGTCCGCATAGAAAAATAGAATAATCAGAATAAAGAAAAGGAGACATTAATGGACGATGAAATATTGATTCCATTTCATTAAATTGAAGATATGAGTGTTTACATCAAAATCAAAAGACAATAAAATAAAAGCATTCGTATTACACCCTGAAATAACTCGTAATGTAGAAAATATGGCAAGACTGGACTACCGGGATTCCCGTCGACGGGACTGGGTAGCTTTCCAAATATCATCAATTTGTTTCATGGCTTCACAAATATCATCAATTCCTTCGGCCATGAAGACCTCTTCTTCTTCTTATTCCACATACTTGGGTTTGACAAATGATCGGACGAGATGTGGAATAGGCTGGGGCAGGACCCACCCTTTTTCTTTGCGCTCATTCGACCATTTTCTGTCGGCTTCTGTAGCTCGGAAAACCACGCCGAAAAACTTCTCATTGGCGATCGAAGTAATAGGCTCTGTGATGCCCTGTAGAGACACCCTGAGTCCCTTTCCGGGCTTGTACCCATTTCTAATCATTTGAGTGGCGACCATGACCAAGGCATTAGACAAGCAAGGTTGAGGTAATAGCCCTTCTTCACATTGGTCGGCAACCACAATATCGAAGGCCTGGTATACAATATGCTCATTGCCTTCCCTAGATTCAAGGCACGTGACTAAAGGGTCCCTGTAGATTGACTGCTCGTCCTCACCACGAACAACAATTTCTTGATTTTTATATTCAAATTTGACCATTTGGTGGAGAGTGGAGGGAACAACTCCGGCAGTGTGAATCCATGGTCTTCCTAAGAGGAAATTGTATGAGGTGTCCATGTCCAGAACCTGGAAAGTCACTTCGAAGTACACGGGGCCAATGTTCAAAATCATATCGATTTCCCCTATTTTGTCTCTCTTGACACCATCAAAAGCCCGTACAAAGACGTTGTTAGGTCGGATTCTTTCCGTTCTAATCTCCATTCTCTAGAGTGTTGAAAGAGGGCAACTAGCGACCCCGAAACCACTATCTACCATGACTCTTTTCACATAATATCCCTCACATTTGACAGTCAGGTGAAGGGATTTGTTGTGGGAGGCTCCATCTAGGGGCAAATCGTCGCATCTGAAAGAAATCCTATTGACCTCAAAGAATCATTCAGTCATTCTCTGCAACTGTTCAACAGAAGTTTCAACTGGTACATATGCCTCATTCAGGGTTTTAAAGAGAACTTTCTGGTGTTCGTTCAAGCTCAGCAACAAAGATAAGAGTGAAACCTAGGAAGGAGTCTCCCGGAGTGGTCAATTATTACATATTCTGAAGTTTTCATTTTTCTGAAGAACTCTTTTGCTTCTTCGTTGCTTACATGCTTCTTTGATGGCAACCGTTTATCCCTGTTCAGCTTGGATTTTTGTAACTCTTCTGGGTTGTGGTACTTCCCAGACTGGTTCATTTCATTCACTTCTCCCATGACCTCTTTCCCCTTGTAAGTAACTATCGTTCTATTGTAATTTCAGGGGACTGCAGTGGGGTCTCTCATAGGGCTCTATGGTGTGCGGCTGATAACCAAGGGATCAGTCAGCCTTAGTAGAATTACTGCCCCTGCGCCACATAGTTCCCTTTCGGCACATGCAATCTCGGCACATGCGTCATAACCTTACTTTGCTCGAATTTCTTGGGAGTGTTCAAAATGAGGTGTTCTTTTCTTAGGGCTTTAGGAACATGGAGAGTCGCATTCTTAGCAGGTGCTGCCCTAGTCTTTGTTTCTACAACTTGAGGAACTGGCGATGGCAATGATTGCTTTTAATGTTGGATTAAATTCCTTGTCTTCACAAATCATTCCAATGAACGACCCATTGTTCTGAGCCGGTAATGGATTGTTATCACATTTGGGACTTCCTCGTCCCTCAACATAACTCCTTTTTGTTCTATCAAGCTTTCAACCACCTTTTTTAGGGTCCAACAGTCCTTTGTATCATGGCACTCCCGAATGGTAAGCGCACCTGGTACCAGCCCGGTATGATGGGGACTCAGGGTTTTGCTGATTGGGGGGTACCGGTTGCAACAGACCCAGTTGGATCAACTTCTGGAGCAAGCTGGAGTAAAATTCACCAATATGGGTGAAATTGTTCCTCTTGGGAGGCTCATGAGGGCGTGGATTACGTTGATGTGTGTTTTGTGGTGGACGGGTTATATGGAGCTTGGTAGGGATGGTTATTTCTAGGAGGTAGAGCTAAGGCTTGGCTGTAGTATTGCTGCGGCCATGTGTAAGGTTGGGCGTTCATCACCGAATAATGAGGCGGTGCCACGACATAGGCTGCATCTTGGTGTGGATAGTAGTGTTTTGGGGTTCTTGGCGGTATGTAAGAGCGATCAAATGATCGGCGGGGCCCTCTTGAACCCGAAGCCATCATGACTCCTTCTTCCCTCTTTTTACGATTGGCCAAACCCCATGAGCCATTCTGGATGGCTTGATAGGTGGCTTTCAATGCAGCTTGACTTAATATCCGGCCAGTTTTCAGGTCGTTCTCCACCATTTTTCTCTGATTTTGAATGCCTCTGCAAACGCTTTGCCCATAGCGGACATCATATTCTGAAAATAATCGCACTCTCGGGCCTGCAAGAAAAACATAACCATTTCAGTTTCATCCATGTGCGTCTTTACTCTGGTGGCCTGCTCGTTCCATTTGACAGCGTATTCATGGAAACTTTTTGCTATTTTCTTTTTTAAATTGGACAAAGCGTTTCTGTCCGCAGCGATGTCCGCATTATACTGGAACTGGCGGACAAAATCTCAGGGCAAATCGTCCCACACATGCCAATGGGTAATGTCTCGATCCATATACCACTCGGAAGCGATTCCGGTGAGGCTTCCCTCAAAATAGGCCATTAACAACTCCTCTTTTCTACCAGCACACTTCAACTAGCTGCAGTATCGTTTCATATGAGCGATCAGGTCTCCGTGCCCGTCGTACTTTTAAATTTTTAGCATTCTGAAGCCAGCTGGCAAGTGAACATGGGGAAACATACACATGTCGGAGTATGAGACACTCTTCTAGCCACTCAGGCCTTGCATGCTTTTTAGGCTTTGTTCCAGGCTTCTCATTTTCCGAGCCATTTCTTCTTGCTCGGGGTTCCTCACTGCTCTTTCTCGTTTGATTGTGTCACGCCCCAACCTCGGGGAGCGCGACTGGAGCTCAACCGGTTGAGAAAGCCTATTAAACCTTTCCTACCCGACTCTTTCATGACCCCAAAAAGGGAACGCGTTACCATTTGTTAAACAGGGGAGAGATCATATCTATATATATATATATATATATATATATATATATATATATATATATATATATATATATATATATATATATAAACGTTGCTAGTTCGTTTTCCATTATATTCATTACACCATAGTTAAGTTTCCAAAAGTACATATAATTTACAATTTAGTGGGAAAAGAGTTCCAAAATACAACATAATTGAGTGACCAATATGATACCCATACATAACCCACACAAATGTCTACGGAGCCTCTAATGATACAAAAGACAATTATGACAATGCCGGCAACAAGGCCCCGGCTATACCTCAAAATGTTGTAACTTATACAAAATAAGAACTACATGACCCCTGGAAGAAATGGGGGCTCACCAAAACTGTTGTGAGGAGAGCGCACCACTATTTGCGATCGAACCACCTACATCCATTCAAAGATGTAGCGCCCGTGACAAAAGGGATGTTAGTACTGTCGAATAGTACTAGTTTGTATAGCTAAACACCATTGCATTAGAAAGATCAATAATACAGGAAGAAGTAATCACGAAATCAATGAGAAACTAGACAACACCACAACATCAAATAAGGAATCATATAAGCTTTCAAGTGAGATTAATGTATCTTTAGCTTGGGCCATTATTAGAATTAACATCTCATTATTCACAATACCACTGTACTCTTATACGGAGTCCGATCACGACCCGATCGGCTAGGTCATCTCCCATTGAGACATTATTCCAAAATATCAATTCCTGTTTCAATTCTGGTTCAATTCCCAGAACAATACCACCATATGGGCGGCATGGTGTACGATCACGGCCCGATCGACTAGGTCGTCTTACTCAAGACATTTCCATTTTCATCAATTATCTCATTCCTTATTTCACACACATATTTCAATTCCTTAAATGCTAGTGGCCACAATTGTTAATTCATACTTGGCACTTGGCCGCATTTCATAATTCGAGTTCTTTCCACATATTTCACATAATTATCAATTTCGTCAACAAGCCTTTCAATTCAAGATATTAAGTACACATAGGAGAAATCATGAATCGTGGGCATATAGATGATGTCACATACTTTGGCAATTTAACACATATTCCATAACTTCAATACATCACCAAGTAACAACATAGCATAATGGGGAGCATTTAAATACATATAGCACATAAAGTCTTACAACACAAGCACATTTGGAATGTCATTTCCCACATCAATCAAGGTTAAAACTTACACCAATTGTAGGGGGCACCATGGGGGTTCGATTTATAAGAAGGGGCGGTTTTAGCCATACATACCTCAATTAAGCTTTCCTTACGTTCGACAATAATTTCCGGGACCCTTATCACCTTCAATCTATTTTAGAATTATCACAAATTAATTCAAGAATTAGAAGGGTGATCGATGCTTTAGCCCCATTCCCCATCCTTAACCATTTTTAGCTCATATTGATCCTAGGTCCCTTCACCACCCATGCATGCAAAACAATTAACCCCAAGCCCATGAACTATCTTACTAGGTGGTCGGGTAACAAATAAGATTAGTAGATCATATTGGATGAAAGCAAAAATTAAAAAAGAATAATTGGAATCCATAGTTGTGGATATCGATCCAAAGGTTCTTTCTTGATCAAGCTACAAGGATGGGGCAGTATAGAAAGAAAAAATGTGGAACCTAATAGAAATTACTACTAGTTGGATTACCCATTTTAGAAGAAATTTCTAAGTGTCGAGCTGAGCTTAGATTCTTACCTTTGATATGGGGACTTTCTTGAAAATCTTCAAGTAATTAGCAACAATGGAAGGATATTAGTGTGATACTTGGTCTCTCTCTCTCTAACATTCCTTCACTCTAGAAATGTAAGAAAAATAGCTCAATATGGCCTAAAGATTAGAAAATAGGAGCCCCAAACTTGGCACTACGAAATTCTCGGATTTTTGTTAAAAATTTACGGGGCCTTATAGATTGGGGACCCATATTGTGGCTGTTGAGCATATGAGTCTGGAGTAACATGAGTTATGTCCGGCTGAAACTGCGGGTCCTAGAAGGTGAATGTAGAAGGCTCAAAGCACGGCCTGGGCACAGTTGGCTGCTCCATGGTGAAGGCTGGTGATGCAGTAAACAATGTTGAAGGTACTCCTGAAAAAGGTGCCTGGGGGAGGACCTCAGAAGGCACAGGTACAATTGGCTGACATAGTAGGGTACCCAAACAGTACAAATGGGTTGGACATGGGGATAGGGATATTGGTGGTTCCACTCGTCGTTAGGATTAGCTAGGAAAATCCAGGGATTGAACTTGGTGGTTCTCTACCATTGGACCAGGAGCCCCAAATTTCCAACATGCGGAGACGTAGCCTCTTGTTCTCTTCGGCAGTTGCCAACTGGGGTTGCGAAATAGGAAGCTCGGGGCTATCTTCAGTGCTAACAAGATGGAGGTTTCTTTCTGAAGCCATCGGGACACTTCCTTTTGATCTTGTAAAGTAAGGGTGAAAAGCCAGACAACTGTCAAAACCAACCACCTGATCAACTAACTTGGGTTTATATTGTGGTTATTCTTGCGCAAACAGCCTTTCGATGCTCCAGGAGAACGTTTTAAGCCTAATTTGACAAGAACGGCCCCAGGTGATGATCATGTTTCAAAAAGTTCTTATTCTAGTCAGTTTTGCAAAAAAATGAGGCCGAACCTGATAAGGGCTGCCTACGTATCTCACATCCGATGAGAATTAGACCCTCGCAGTTCGGTAAGAAAAGCATGACCTTTTTATTAAAAAAAACTTTGGCGTATTTTGAAATGACTCTTCTTTCTTCTTCTTTTTTTTTCAAAATTTCGGTAGGGTTTCGGGATTTTCAAATACCAAGATTTTCCGAAACCGGGCTAATTTCTCTCTCTTGCCTCACTCTTGGTTTTTCTTGATTTTCTTTTCTTATTCTAGAAGCCGATCAACATGCAAGCCGAAACAAATAAATGCACAAGTAGCACGTAAAAATGCATCAAGATGGTCTTTTTTACACATGTCCTAGACGTACCCAACCTCTGTGTTGAATCCCCAAAGTCAATGCATATGATGCAAACAAACGTACCCACTAGGGATCCGACATGAGGTTATATCATTCTAAGTTTAAATTCTGGGTATATTGTTCTAGACCTACCTTACCCGAGTTGACAACTCGAGCCAGGGTGGGAGGGGGGGAGGGTACCGGGAATACATAAGCTTCACCAGCTTTGCAACTTGTCCTATCCTCTTACAAAAATTAGGGTATGACTCTAACAGAAAAAAAGTAACGCGAAGCGCACGCTTCCCAGAAGATTTAGAAGACTCAGAGAGATGAAGGGTTTTCGTAACAGTTTATATACAGTTCACATAATATCAAAGCGACATTTAGCACATTAGGCTCAAGCACGTAAAAATCATATAATAAACAAAAGCCAAGTATAACAGTTATTCTAAGTTCGAATTCTGAACCCTGAACTAGAGATTCTGGGTTCGATCCCCAGCGGAGTCATCAGAGCTGTCACGCCTCCTTTTTCCCGAAGTATAGGGAGTTTTTTCAATTAAAGTGACATTATTCGAAATGAGATTATTTAATTAATTAGAATTGTCACTTGGGATAATTATTATGGTGTCCCAAATCACCAATTTATTTTTAAGAAACCCAAATTGAGGAAAATTGACTCTATTTTAAAGTCTACGAAACCAGAAGACCGAGTAAGAAATTTTATTAACCCAAGAGAAGGTGTTAGGCACTCCCGAATTTCGTAGTTTTAGCCAAGTCGCTCAGCTATTAATAATTGACCTAAATATCTGATTTATTATATGTTTAAGACTTATTGTGCATTTCTAACTTTTTAACGCTTTTTAATGTTTATTTATTTAAATAAGTCGCGATGTCGCGCACTTATTATTTTTGGACACATTGTGAATCGCGTCACGTGAAATGCACCCGGGATTTACAACAAGTTTAATTATTATTATTATTGATTTGAAGTTGTAAGGTCGAGTTGCATGAAATGCACACCCGAATTAGGAATTATGTATCGCGATCATTCCACGGGAACCGCACCCATAGCCACGATAATTTATTAATCGCGCCTAAAGCAAGCTACGATGTTCAAAATTGTTATTCTAAACTAATTTGACATTATTGTAGAGTCGTGAGGTATGGAATACAGAGTTGTTGAGAATCATTAGCTCTTATTAACAAGTTATTTACAACTTAACAAGTTCTTGCTATTCTATTTTTTGATTTGAAACTAATTGTAGACAAAAGAAGTAAAAACAAGAAAATCTACAAGTAAAGTTAACAAATACACTATCATAACAACTAATTAAACAAAATACACCCATGATGTTCATGTTTATATAAAGGATTGGTAAGGAATCATATGATTAAGCATTCACGTTTAGTTTGGTATATGCCCAAAAGGTGACGCAAAAATCGCAAAATTAGCTAACAAAAATTCGGACATTTAACTCTGAGAATCTTGAAGACGTAAAGTTTTTGCGTCATTCAAGAAACAAGTGATCATTTACGACTTTTTTTGTCAAATCCGAGTATAGAGATGGCACACAAGCAAAACCAAAGAGCATTTTAGAATCAAGATATACTTTCAGCATCTCAAACATAACAGTAAATATCAAATGGGGCTCTTACAACTTTAAATAATCTTTTCATTTTTACCCAACAAAATATGACACACTTGTTCAACTTAAAGCAACCAACCCGTTCCATTGACAAATCTAACATTGAAAACCCATGAAACGAATCCAAAACCCGTACCACTTTTGTATTATTTTTCAATTATACTAGATCCTAATATTAAAAATTTCTAATCTTGATTGATTGGAAAATGAGCTTGAAATCTAAATATGAGACAAATATATAATGAAACTAAATCACATTTAGCGAATTAAACTAAAAAAGCGAGCATTCATCACTGAACATTTTATTCAAACATATCAGCTACGAAATCTCAAATGGAAACAACTAAAAGGCCAAGAGATAGACAGAACCTTTATGTAGCCCAAAGTTCTTCACAACTGGATTAATTAAACTCTGAGAAAGGACTGTACAACGACGACGATGGTTCAGCTACTAACGAACAAACAACAATACAACATCAAACTTGAGCTAGATCCATTTAAAAACCCAGAAATATGAATGAGAACCTTGCATTTTGATGGCGAATAACACTGCTTCTTCAATGTGTATTTTTTAGTAAGGATCGACATAAAAATGACTTGTATTCATATTTTCTCTTCAACTTTGGGATTACTGATTTACCAATTCAATGGAGGTCTCTTCTTTCTCAATTTTTCCCGATGCCTTAAATGAAAGGAAATGGGTCCTTTTATAAGTAAGCTTCTAGGGCTTTCCTTTACTTTTCTTTTTTCTCAGCCCCCTCCTTTTTTTTTTTTTTTTTTTTTAATTTAAGACTTACTCAACTTACACTTTACTTAATGTGCTCAATTCAAAACTGATTTGCAAAATTTACCTTTTTACCTATTTCGTTTAACAATTAACTAACTTATTTAACTGACAATACATGTAAAGTGACTAATGTATTTTTTGTATTTTTATGTTTTACAAATGCAATTTAATTATGCAATTAAAATCTAAAAGAAAATGTAAAGATTAAAATACTTTTTTTTTTAAAAATTTCTTAGGATTTAAATGCTACTAAGAAATGCATCAAACATAAATACGCACAAAACAAAAAATATGAAAATACGGAAATTACTAAAATTTTGTAAAACAATTAAAAGTTATTTTTGATATGTTTATGAGTAGTTTTATATATTGCGCAAAAATTATGTGCTCACACCTGTGATAAGGAGGTCATCTATGTATACAAGAATGACCACTATTTCTTCTTTACTTCTCAATGTGAATATTGAATAATCATGATGGATTTTCACAAACCGGCCTTCAATAGAGCTTCAGTCAACTTGATATTCCACTGTCGTGAAGCCTGCATAAGTCCATATAGAGACTTCAACAGTTTGCACACCTTCTGCTCTCCTTGCCTTTTGAAACCTTCAGGCAATTCCATATACGCTTCTTCCTTCAAATATCCTTGTAGGAGTGCGTTATAAGCATCTATCTGAAACAAGCCCTGACCTCTTGATGCATCCAATGAGATAACAGATCTCACAGTGACCATTTTTTCCACTGGTGAGAATGTATCGTGGTAGTTTAAACCTTCCCTCTAGCTGTATCCTTTTGCAACCAATTGCTTTGAACTTTATTTTGTGTACCCATTTAGATCCAGCAGTGTTTTTGGTTGCTGGTAAATCCACTATCTCTCATGTGTTGTTATCTTCTAATGCCTTTACTTCTTGCTTCATAGCTTCTATCCACATATTGTCATTCACAACTTCTTTGAATGTATATGACTCAGTCATCTGAGAAAATTTAGCCAAGTAGCATTGATAGCTTATGCTGGTCTGATCATAAGTCAGGTAGTTTGAGATGGGATAACTACACCCTGTGTTCTTCTTTGTTGTTATATAATCTTTCGTCCATATTGACTCTTTAACCTACCTTGTAGATTTCCTGTTCGAATATTGAGTTCATGCAACCTTCACCATCCTGCCTATTGCTTGAGATTGAATCTTTCTGTCTACCATTCTATATATCTTCATGAGCTTCTGCAGTATTCATTTCCTGTACAGCCAAAGAAACTTACTGCAAAACATCAGTTGAAGAAACTCCCTGCAAGACATCATGCCTTCTACCAGTGGCATCTCCTGTAGAGCTGGTGAGCTTTCCTGCAGGTCACCTTGCCTATTGTTCAGCACAACCATTTCTTCCTCTATTGATGTTGAAGCACTTTCATCAAGCATGCACATGCTTGGTTGTGTATGCAGAGGGGGGAAACGTAATAGGAACCTAGCTCTACATACTCATGTGTGGCTGAATTACTCTCATTTCTCTCAGAAAATGGGAACTCTAATTCCTTGAATATAACATCTCTGATTGTAAAGAATTGTCTTTTGAGTAGATCAAGTAGGATATAGCCCTTTTGTGTCTCAGAATATCCCATGAGGATGGTTGCCTTGGCCCTTTCTGCAAACTTGTATCCCTTGACTAAGTTTGTTGAATAGCACAAACAACCTATAACTCTCAAATGTGTAATACTAGCTTTCTTGTGGTATAGAAGTCCATATGGAGTCCTGCCCCCTAGAACATTGGATGGTAATCTAGTAATCAGGTACACTATTGTTTTAACACACATTCACCAGTATTTGATTGGGATTGATCCCTGAAATTTCAAGGCTCTTGTAGTGTCAAGTATGTATTTATGCTTTCTCTCCACTATGCCATTCTGCTGTGGAGTATAAGGGTAGCTGCTCTAGTGAATCATACCAAGGCCAGGTAACAACTCTAAACCCTCTGTATTAAAAAACTTATATCCATTATATGATCCTATCACTTTAACCATAATACCAAATTGGTTTTGAACCATAGTAAGGAATTGTTTTATTGCTACTACTGCCTCAGATTTTAGCTTTAGAAAGAACACCCATGTATACCTAGAATGATCATCCACAACTGTTAAAAAGTACTGTTTCTTATCAAATGTAGCAATTTTATAAGGTCCCTATAAGTCCATATGTACAAGATGAAACAATGCACTTGCTCTAGAATTACTTAATGGAAACTTCAACCTAGTTTGTTTTGCTAGTGAACATACCAAATAATTATCATGGGACATCTTATTGGCCTTATTATGTAATCATACTACATGTCTCATTACTGATAAGGAAGGATGACCTAGCCTGCTGTTCCATAATCCATATGACTCTTTGCTTGCCTTGCTCACAGCATTGAGTGCATTTATTCTACAAGCCATCCCTTTGAGCACATATAAGCCTTCTTTTTATCTACCAATCCCCTTCACCTTTCAATTTCAAATATCCTGAAAGACAAAAAATCTGCCTCGGGGCCACTTAAACTTGTATCAGTTTTCAAAGCCGATACATGAACTTATATTTTTCCCATTTGAGCACTTCAACTTGACAAAATGGGTGCTAATAAACACACCCACCAGAGCGTGTACATCAATTGCGCTGACATGTACACCACGTCATATGCTAAACTATTTATTACTTGACATGTGGTATTTGTGGGTCCCATTTTAAAATACAAAATTAACAAAAAAAAGTTACAAATGCAAAAAAGAAAAAGAAAACACCTGAAACATACTACCCCAAACCATCCCCTACTTCTTCGTTCATCCTCCTCCCTTCTTTTCCTTACTCTTATTTCTTCTCCTTTCTCTTTTTCTTCATTATTCTTTCTCATCACTATGGTCATGGTTAGGCCATAAAAAAAATTATTTTGGAATTTCAAAAAATATTAATAGACATCCATGATTTTGAAAGTGAATGTTACCCAATATCATGGTAAATCTTCCTTTTTTCGTTGCTATTTTGACAAAGATGAATTCGATGATAAAATAATGATAAAGCTCGAGATTTCTTCCGACCATCGGTGGTTCAGGGAGATTGAGACGGAAATAGTGAATGAAAGCTAGCAAATGAAAGAAAAGATTTTTGAGGGGGAAGATGAAGGGAGAAGAAACAAAGAAAAAGGAGGGGAAGAGAAATTAGGATTAAAAATGAAAAACATTAGATAAATGTGGTGGGAGTTATGTTAGGAAGATGAGAGATTTGGGAGGGGAGGGGAGGGGAGAGAAATTAGGATAAATAATGAAAAAAATTACAGAAAGGAGGTAGAAGTTCTGGGAAGACGAGAGGATTGGGAGGGGAGGGGAAAAGAGAAGGGAAATGTATTTTTCTTTTTCTTTTTTTTGTTTTTCCTTGTTATTTATATTTTATTCTAACTTTAATTCTTTTTAGTAAAAATAATACTACTCACGCGCCTTGGCAGCTTGATTTGCACACAGCTTAGCCATGTCAGCTACAGTGCTTCCACATAGGCATGGTCAACGGTCAAAAGTGTTTATTAATACCCGTTTTGTCAAGTTGGAGTGTTCAAATGGGAAAAATATAAGTTCATGTATCGGCTTTGCAAACTGATACAAGTTTAAGTGGCCTCGAGGCCATTTGGCCAAAAAATCAGGGAAGAAATTGGCATTACAGTTCAGCTCCTTGGTTAGTCTTACTACTGAGAGCAGGTTAAACTTGAAGTTTGGAACATAAAGTACATCTAATTGTCCTCTTATCTAATAAGGTTGCACTACCAGTATGAGTAATGTCAGCTTATTCCCACTATGGAGATGTATTCTATCCCTGTCAGTTTTCTTTCTATACTTAACATCAAATAATAATTTAAGTCAGAAGTAATGTGATGGGTAGCACCTGAGTCTACAACCTATTACTTTCACTTTGATTTTTGTGTAAAGCTGGTCATCAAAAAATTAACTTGACATGTACCTGCCATATTATAATGATGCTTGATCACGCCCAACTATGCCTTATAAAAAAGATTTAGCGGTCGTTGCAAATATATTCTGGCTAATAAGTTCAGAGTCGAACCCCACAGGAAATTAACCTATTAAACACAAGTACTAGACTCGCACAAATTCACGCAATCAATCTTCAGAAATATTTAAGTAACAATTTGGATGTTTACTAACTAAATATTACGTAATAAGAATGCAACAATTAATAACTAACAACTTACGGGTTGTATACAAGAATTGGAATGATCTAAGGTTGTGATTTCCCCTATTGTCGGAATCTTTTCCGCTACGTATTCTATAAATTTGCCTAAGTCTTCTCTACTTATTATGAGCACTCTGATTGTCATAACTCTCTCCCGACTAATTACCACAATTTACTAGACATATTCTCCCGAATTACGATAGCTAGTATTAAGTACGACTCAATCAGATCGCACCAAGGTTTCGTTATCCCTAATCCCACCTTTAAACCCTTCGTATTGATCGCTCATATACGTTAGGTGTGATGTTGTTCAACAACTACCTAAAAATGCACTCTATCCTGAGTAATACATACGATATAGGCAAAGTCAATTGCGGGCCCTTCAATCAACCACAATAATAATATAGTTGAACAAATAGAGAAAATACTACGGCAAATCTATATTAACGTAAAAAGAAAATCATCCTTCAATAGGTTCCATCAAAACCTTAGATTAGAATTTTATCTACTCATACTCATAGTAACAGTATCCAAAGCATTTTGCATAATTAAATTACAAAGTAAGGATAAAGGGATGTAGAAATCGATGAATCTAACTCCCAACGGTTGTTCAAGAGCTATCATTGCCTCCAGTTGCAAAAGTCCTCAAAAGTGGCGATTTTAGGTCTATTTATATGTGTAGGAGAAGACCTAAACGCGTAGACCGAGTCCTAGTCAAACCAGGAGAAGAAATAAACCTTCAAAGCTTAGAATGTGCGCGCCTCAGACCTGGCCTCACGAGGTGTAACGCCAGGTTGAGCTCGCCCCAGGCCTGGAATCTCCAGATCCCACTCGAGGAGGACCTCGCCTCGCTAGCTGCCACGCGAGCTAAAGGCCCAGCGTCGCCAGCTTCAACGCTTGCTTTAGGCCTGGCTTCGCCAGTTTCCTCCTTTGTAAGCTGCTCACTTCATTCTTTCTTCTTTTCAATTGTTTTCGAGCACGCTTTAGAATTTAAGTATTCCTTTTGCTCTACTTTCATCTCCAATTCACCTACACATAAAATAGACTCCATTACGCGCAAATAAAGTGTAATTTATCGTTAAAGAATATAAAATGCAAGGCAAATAATGTACGAAACTATGAAATTATAGCCACACGTCAATACCCCACACTTAAGCATTGCTCGTCCTCGAGAAATAAAACTACACCTATAGACACAACCTTTCTAAGTAATTCCCTTAACTCATTACACCAAGAATATTTAAAATAGTTTAAGCACAAAGGTGTGACATCCTCGCCTGAATATTTGACTCACAAATACCATGCCTTATTCACAATTCACTTACTTACTCTAACTTGGAGGCCAACGACATCACCTTTCCTTTATGAATCATGTGCCCTCACCCATTAAAAGCGTTTTGTTTCACACACAATGAATTTTAAGAACGTAGGAACTCAAGATAGGAAAAATTCACTAGCTCTCAGAAATAACATTCATATGCCCCAAATGATGCACCATAGGCTTGCCCATAGTATAATACTCTAATCGAGATCATTCAGTCTAAGATCAAATATGACTTTAATTGGTTGTAATGTAGACTGCGGGTCAGGTAAGATACATTTGGATATGAGTGACTACACACTTTAATACATATACTTTAATACAACAACCCATACTTATGTCAAACCCAACATTCCACCTTCACTTCAAATTATATTACCCCATACTTCTTTAAGCACAAGTATATCACTAGCCACCATCATCAAGAATTATTTTTCATACAATACACTATTATCATTTTTCTCTACTTCTTTTTCTTTCTCTTCAAGTGGCTTTTATTGACTTTGTTTTCCTTCAAAATAGTGCACATTTCTCCTTATTTCAATTGTTCCACTCAAAAGCCAACCCACCACCCCACATTTTAACTTTTTCATAATTCATCACAATTCAAGTGCACATGAGAGGTGACAAGGTACAATTATATGGTCGATTCAAACAAAGGGGTTCGACTTGTAATGTGGTTACCAAAGAATACGATACATAACATTTAGGTGGGTAATCTATATTTATCTGGCTTAACAAAGAAATGCCTATACCATTTTCTAGACTGAACAAGACTAGTATTTCACTTTGCACACACACGGTGCAAGTTCTAGACATCAAATGCAATGCACATAATACATACAAAACCTCATACAGACATGGCACATAACTCACTCAAGATTGGTTTCATCATGACACTCTAGTCAAAGCAGTTAAGCAAAATTAAGAATCTCCGATTTAAGGTACTTGAGTCAAAAATCGAGCATAAGCGTCACAACCATAGTACTAACTATTCTCAAGTCATAACAAAGATAAGAGATATTGTTTCAATTAAATGCGTAGCCCCGTGGTTCCTACTCCTAAAAATTAAACTTAACTACACCCGGTTCAACTGAAAACCCCTGAAAAAGAACCGCGGTCCAAAGAAAAACCAAGGGGGAATAACCACACTACCTACAATAAAATCTTTTTGGTATTTTTTTTCCTTTAGACTTACTTCCCTCAAGAAAACTGTCTAGGAGATCCATCGTCGGGAAGAGTTCAATTTTTCTATTTTTCTATTTTTTCAATATATTGTGTTTTTTTCTAACTAAAAACAAATAACTAAAACAATTAACTAAACTAATAACTAAAACAATTAACTACACTAATAACTAAAACAATTAACTAAAACAAAAACGACACTTACTAAAAAAAATAACTAAGCAAAACTAATATTTACTAGTCCCCACCCCACACTTAGATCATGCATTGTCCTCACTGCATGCACAAAATGACAAAACAAGAAAAATGAGTAGGGTGTAAGGAAAAACTCCCTGGTCATGCTGCATCGTCGCCCTCATCCTCTGAGGCTGCCCACTCTTCATCCTGTGCTTCCTCCTCCTCATCATTTGACTGGTCCGACTCAGCCCCGGACTGCTCAGGTGTGTTAATATCCACGTCATCCGGAAGTCTGTATCCATCACCTAGCCCGACCAGCTGCTGAGCATGCGCGTTGAGCGGAAATCGCTCATCTATTAAGGTCTTATCCTCAGTCGCCAGCCTACCCCATATCCTCAGCTGCAAATCCAGCATCCCATAGAAATGGGCCATAAAACTATCATCACGAGCATTGCGCTCGGCACCTGTCAATGATGGCATGACAGTCTCTTCTTTCGCCCGGACGCTAGTGATGTTCGTTTGTCGTGTGGATGATCAATGATGTGGTAAAAATCTATCTCCTCCTCAACCTCCTCGTGTCTTAAGAATTAAGTCAAAAAATTAGCAAATGGCATTCAATCGACCTTCTTACTCGTTCTTACCAAAGACATTTCGTAGCAGATCAGATGACCCACATTCACCCTTTGACCCGTCATGAGGAAGTAGAGCACACAAGTCCTCTCATGGATAATAAGTGTGTCATGATTGCACGGTAAGAGCCGTGCATTTATCAGTTTTAGCGAAACTTGAGCCTTCTCCCTCATCTCCTTCTTGGGGAATTTTCTGTGCCGATTTATTTCTTATCCCGGACACACGCTGCCGTAGAATTGACACCACAAAGCGTGTCCAATGGCTCCACAGGAACATCTGGAGCACCTAAAAAGTTACATATGGTCGTGGCTGAAAAGTTTATCAACCGTCCATGAATTTACACCAACTGTTCGGTATCATATGGATCAAACCCGACATAGAATTCCTGCACTAGATTGAGATTAATATCCCCTGTGTTCTTGAAGACATAGCTCAACCCTAAATCATGAATGCCCCTCCAAATAGCCTGGTACTTTACTTGCAGTCGGCGCTCATTGATAGCAACTTCCGGATGTACATGTTTAGGCCTATGATAAGTAGGGATATTAGCCTATTATTTGCTATCTTTTACTTGTGTTTTGGGACAAAAATGTGTGAAGGTATTCCCGGAAACTAACTTAATATGCTTGCTTGCAGGGATTGTTCAAAATGAGCCAAAGGAGCCATAATCAACTCATAAAGGAGTCAAAACTTGAACAAAAACCAAGACTGGGCCAGGAGGTGTGGAACGCGAACCGCGACAGATAAAGGCGGCCGCGAAAGTGTCAATGCGGACCGTATTTCGAGTTCCGCGAACTTAAGAATCAGAGAGATGGTTTTTGGGCACAAATATGAACGTGGACCGCGTCAGAAAGAAGCAACCGCAAAAGTAATTTAGCGGCCATGATTGGAATTCCACGGACCCAAGTTGCTAAGGTTCAGAGAGTGCACAATCCAAGCAAAAATGAGAAGGGCGATCCACGTCAAAATTACGCGGTCGCAAAAGTCTCTCATGTGGACGCGGTAAAAATTACGCGGTCCGTGAAACAATGTTCAACCCAGGCCCAAATGTGAAGAAACGCGGACCGCATCAGAATTATGCGACCGCGAATGCAAGAGTGCGACCGCGGTCAGAATTACGCGGTCGTGAAACCTTCGCAGAGGTATTTTTGTCAGATAATTTTATCTTAGTATAAATAGATCTTTTTGTCAATTTTACGTTATGTTATGTTTTTGCTGAGCACGTGAGACGACTAGGTTTTCCTCTTTGGGCAATTTTGTACAAGATTTACCTTATAACATTAGATTTTCATCTTTTAATTTAGTATTATGGATTTATCATCTCTTTATCTTTGATTTATGCTATTATTATGAGTAGCTAGACCCATATCTAGGGTTGTGACCCAACCCTAGTGTGGGTATTTAATGGGTCTTGAATTTTAGGGCTTTATTGTTTATGGGTTAGTGATATTTAGTCTAGTTCATGCTAGAATTGTAGAATTAGTGGTTGCAAATACTGATTCATGCCTTTGTGACTTAGGCTCTTCTTGAAAAAGAGGGACTAAGTCTAGAAAAACTAGGCTAACAAGAAATTGGAGTGAACTCAAGAAATTGATAGCCCCAATTAAAGGGTTAAACCTAGAGATAGTAATACTCGACTTGAGCTAATATCAGTTGTATTGCATGAATACGCATTTGGTCTTGAGAAAGACAAATTGGGCAAAGTCACTCAAACTACCGAGAGGTATAAAGTGAGTACTTGGGTTTGATAGCTATATTACGACCCCAAATTGATCAAACTTGCCCAAGATTCTTGATACCCGTTGGATATTCACTTAGGCGGAAGTCACTACCCTACTCCTTTTAAATACTTGAAAACTATCACAAAAAATATTTTACTTAGCTTTAATCTTAGCATACAATAGAAATAGAAATAGAAGTAGAAGTAGAACAAACACCAACATGTTTGGAAGTGCAATTAGGAACGACACACGCATTTAGATTTAGATAAATACCTAATTCCAAATCAATTAACTACATGTGGAAATCGATCCCGACCTGTTGGGTAAAACTGCATCGACCATCCTCGCTACTCTATAGTGGTGTAGGTTTGGCACCGATCAACCTACAGTGCATGTACCAATCCTTAGTATGCGAGGGTATGCTTTTGATGTCAAACTCCCGTTGGCCTTGGGGTTGTGGACGCGTGGCTGCTACAGCCACAGCTTGTGCTCCTTCACCTTGATTGGAGGTTGTTTCTCATCCTTTTCTCTTCTTTAGGGGAGGTGCGGAGGTCGCCTTTGCTTTAGCCGGAGCAGTGGAAGTAACCTTTCCTTTGTCGGTGTCTTTTCTCGGAGGCATATTTGTTCCTACACAAGTAATCATTGATCAGTAAAAACTGTATTACGATATTACACACATGGTCTTGCCCAAAATTTTCGTGGTTACTCAGACTTCACCTCGTATTTTCTTAACATGAGAATCAAACAACAACACATGGGTGCTTCCTCCAATTTCGAAGCATCGGGCTACTAGTGAGCCACCCCACACCTAAGATTTTTCAGTGGTGTAAGATTACATAGCACTAGTCTTATAATCTCGGAGATTAGGGCTCCAATGGGGACAAAGAATGCCATCAACGCATTATAGCAAACACTTAGCATGCACTAGTGCCATTGGAGTGCTTGTAGGGGTGAGGGTTTGACTCACCCTCCCAAATCAGCTTGGGAGTTCCGTACTACCACGTGTTCATACAATAGCAACACCATTCTTATGGGGTTCATGGGTGTTGGGACACAAAACACATTATTACAATGAAGTACAACCCCAATTTTTGTATGGCTAATTTCATATCTTCATTCAACTCGAAATTGCAAAGGGAAGAGATAAAAATCATACCTTAGCTGTTTGAAGGGGAGGTATTTACCTTTGAACTGCTGTTTCAAGTGAAGGAACTAGGAGAAGCTCGTTTGACTTCAATGGAGTTGGGAGGAGGAGTGATGGGTAGTGTCGCGTGAGTGTGTTAGGGGGAGGGATTTTCTTTTGGAGCAGTGATGTGCATGAGGGATTTTTCTTTGAGCAGTGATTTGCCTTAGATGTGTATTGATGTGTATTTAGTTTAGGTTAGGTTTTTTTTTTATTTTGTTTAGTTTTGGGTGTGTAAGTGAGGGGGGTAGAGTAAAATAAGGGAACCAAAAATAAAAAACAAGCCCAAAATTCCTTACCTGGCGACGCCTACTGGTTACCTCGCCCTAGCCCTCGCGACGCGAGCTCAGACGCGAGCTAGATGGCTTGTAATGCGAGGTATGTCTCTTGTTCCATCAAGCCTTATCCCTTGCAATGCCAGATGTAACGCGAGCTACAGCTCGCCCAAACCCACGCGAGGTGAGCTTTGTCGCCAACTACACCTTGCCTCAACCCTCGCGAGGCGAGCTCCCCCTCTGGTTTCCTTCATGCGACGATTAATGCCCTGCTCGACCTGCCCAAAATCACCTGCAAACTTGTTAGTACCTAAAACGAAAAGAAAAATTCTAACTACACTAAAAATCAACTACAAATTGGGTTTCCTCCCACCGAACGCCCTAGTCAACGTCGCGGCACGACAAATACAACATTACAATGGGTTGCCTCCCATGAAGTGTCTGATTTAACGTCACGGAACGACACATGTAATTGCACTTTTAAGGCTCGCTCAACCTTGGTGGCTCGAGCAAATGAGTCACTGACACTACTTTCGCATCATCCATGCCCAAATAATGTTTTAACCTGTGCCCGTTGACTCTAAACATGCGAGAATCTTTTGCTGCAGCAATCTCTACGACTTAGGTGGGGTAAATATCTACCACACTAAATGGTCCTGACCATTTTGAATTTAATTTCCTCGAAAATAACCTCAATCTTGAAATGTATAGCAACACCATATCTCTGGGTTTAAAACTCCGTTCAAGAATATTTTTTTCATGTATCATCTTCATTTTCTCCTTGTATAGTCTTTTGCTCTCAAAAGCGTGGTAGCGAAACTCACCAAGCTCGTGCAACTATGTGACTCTACTTGTACCAGAGAGCTTCTATATCGAGATTCGGCTGCCTCAATGCCCACAAAGCTCTATCCTCCATTCCACTGGTAAGTGACACGCCTTCCCAAACACTAATTTGTACGGCGACATGCCTATCGGAGTTTTGAAAGCGGTACGATAGGCCCAGAGTGAATTATCTAACTTTCTCTCCCAATCCGTTCTTGTAGCATTCACAGTCTTTTTCAAAATGCTCTTTATCTCTCTGTTCAAAACTTCCACTTGCCCACTCGTTTGTGGATGATATGGGGTGGCAACCTTGTGGCGTACACCATACTTTTTAACAAATTTGCGAAGGCTCGATTACAGAAATGAGTTCCTCTGTCACTGATTATTTCCCTTGGGGTGCCAAATCGGGTGAATATATTCTTTCTCAAAAAACAAATTACCCCATTTGCATCATTTGTAGGGAGCGTTGTAGCCTCCACCCATGTTGACACGTAGTCCACAGATACGAGTATGTACTTGTTTCCATATGAGCTAATGAAAGGCCCCATGAAATTGATTCCCCATACGTCAAACACTTCTACCTCCTGAATTGGGTTCATAGGCATCTCATGTTGGCAAGAAATGTTCCTGGTTCGTTGGAATTCATCACAACCCTTCACCCATAAGTGTGCATCTTTGAACAATGTCAGCCAATAGAAGCCCGACACCAGCACTGTCACAACTTTCCTTACTCCCCCTAAATGGCTACCATATAGTGACGCGTGACAAGCCTGCAATATAGAAGATTGGCCGATCTCGGGGATACATCTCCGGATCATGTTATCAACACAAATCCTGAACAGATAAGGCTCATCCCAATAATACATGCGACAATCATGAAAGAACTTTTTCTTTTGAACAGAGGAAAGGTCATTGGGAACAATACCGCTTGCCAGGTAGTTTGCAATGTCTGCATACCGTGGTGCTACTTTAAGAATATTGGCTAATAGTTGTTCATCCGGGAAAGTCTCCACAATATCTTCCACCTCAACCTTCTTCTCGGCTCCTTCCAACCTAGACAAGTGATCATCCACTTGGTTCTCCGTTCCGTTTTGGTCACGAATTTCCATGTCAAAGTCTTGCAGTAATAGCACCCATCGAATCAGGCACGACTTTGACTCCTTCTTCTCAATTAGGTACTTAAGAGCAGCATGGTCAGTATAAGAAATTACCTTCCAGCCTATCATGTATGACCTAAATTTGTCAAATGTGAACATTATTGCTAGCATCTCCTTCTCGGTCACTGTGTAATTTAGTTGGGAACCACTCAAATTTCTACTTGCGTAGTATATTGGATGCATGAATTTGTATTTGCGCTGCCCAAGCACTGCTCCCACAGCATAGTCGCTCGCATCACACATCAGCTCAAATGGTTGCTCCTAGTCGGGTGCAACTATATATGTGTTGTCACCAGCCTCTTCTTCAATTCCTTAAAAGCTACCCTGCAGTCAGAAAACACGAAAGGGTGATCTTTTCAAGCAATTTACACAAGGGGTTAGCAATTTTGGAAAAATCTTTTATAAACCGTTTATAGAAGCCGGCATAGCCAAGGAAACTTTTATTGCTTTGACGGAAGTGGGTGGTGGAAGATTTTCGATCACATCAACCTTTGCAAGATCTAGCTCAATGCCCTTACTCGACACTAAGTGCCCCAAGACTATACCTTCTTGTACCATGAAATGACACTTTTACCAATTGAGTACCAGATTAGTCTCGACACATCTTTTCAGCACTCTTTTCAAATTCTTTAGGCAATCATCGAATGAGTCTCCCACCACCGAGAAATCATCCATAAAGACCTCCATTATGTCCTATACCATATTAGTGAAGATGGACATCATGCACCTTTGAAATATGGCGAGTGAATTGCATAGGCCGAACGGCATCCTCCGGAAGGCGTAGACGCCATATGGACAGGTGAATGATATTTTCTCTCTATCTTTCGGGGCAATGGAGATTTTGTTATACCCCGAGTATCCATCCAGAAAGAAAAATTGGGATCTCTCGTCCAGTCTATCTTGCATTTGATCAATGAACGGAAAGAGAAAATGGTCTTTTTGGGTGGCTTTGTTCAGTCTTCTGTAGTCCATACAAATTCGCCATCCCGTGATTGTTCTTGTTGATATCAACTTATTGTTCTCATTTTGCACCACAGTCATCCCACCTTCCTTAGGCACACATTGGACTAGGTTGATCCAGTTGTTGTCAGAGATGGGGGAAATAATCCCCGCATCTAACCACTTTATCACCTCTTTTTTCACAACCTCTTTCATATGGGGGTTCAGCCTACTTTGATGTTCTTTGGAAGGCTTGTGGCCATCTTCCAGTAGAATCTTATGCATACAGAAGGTCAGGCTGATACCCTTAATGTCTACAATGGTCCAACCAATTGCAGTTTTGCACCCACTCAATACCTGCAAAAGATGTTCTTTCTGCATATCTAACAACCATATGAGATAATAACAGGTAAAGTTAAGTTAGGTCCTAAGAAAACATACTTGATATGAGGTGGTAGCGGCGTTAGTTCCAACTTTGGTGGCTCTTCTATCGATGGCTTAGCTGGAGGAGTTTTTCTTCTTCTAAGTGCAAAGGTTCAAATTCGAGCTCTCTTTTCCAAAACCCTTGGCCTTCAAAAGCCAGCACCCATTCTGCCAAATCCTCTCCATTTACTTCATCTAAGTTCATGAGACAGGCTGCTAGAGGGTCTTTAGCGTTCAGGGTCTTCTCCAAAATTACATCCACGACTTCTATGAGAGAGCAGTTAGCAAATTCACTTGGTCGCCACATAGATTTCTGCACGTTGACTGTTATTTCTTCATCATTTAGTCTCATTTTGATCTCTCCAGCTTCACAATCAATTAAAGATCTCCCAGTGTCCAAGAATGGTCTTCCCAAAATTATGGAAATTTCTTCGTCAACCCGACAGTCTAGAATGATAAATCTGCTGGGAACACAAACTTTCCAACCTGTACTACTACATCATCAAGGATACCAGAGGGCCTCTTCACTGTCTGGTCGGCTAGATGTAGTAACATGGACGTGGGTCTAGCTCTTCCAATGGCTAACCTTTTGTAGATAGATAAGGGCATCAAGTTTATGCTTGCCCCCAAATCACACACTGCTTTAGCAAAAGCATAGTTACCTATTGTGCATGGGATTGTGAAACTCCCTGGGTCTGATAACTTCTCAATTATCGGTCGCGTCACGACTGCACTACAAGTCTGTGTCAGTGTAACAGTGGACAGGTCTTGGAAGTCAAATTTGCGAGACATTAAATCTTTCATCATTTTGGAATACCAAGTATTTCCCGCAAAACGTCAATCAATGGAATGTTCACCTGTATTTACTCATCCTTATGATATTTGGCCAAACTTTGTGGGAATGGTTCTAGAGGTCTCTTCTTTCCTATGATTTGAGTTTTATCTTTCTTAGGAACTTCTTCTACTATCGTTTATTGTGCTACCTCAGTCCCTTCGCAACCTCTTTTTCTTTGCCTGTGCTCGTTTGTGCATGTTGTACCGTCACCTCTGTTAACCCTGTTGAATCATCTATCTCAATGGGTACTGGAACAAGTGTTTCAGTAGGCCGGCTTTCGCGAGCAATTTCTTGCTCCAAATCTAGGTCTCTACCATTCCGTAGACTCACTGCCATAAGTTGTTATGGGCCCTGTTCTTTTGGATTGACTTATGTGTCTGCAGGTAACGTCCCTTGGGGACGATTGTTTAGAGCCATAAAAATCTATACTAACTGAATCTCAATACCCTTTATCGTTGATTCATGTGAGTCCACTCTCTCTTGCATTTTTCCAGTGGACCCAATCAGTTGTTGCATCATTCTGTTGTTGTTGTCCAACATTCCCTTAAGTTCAGCAAACCCATCATCTTGTCTCACAATCTCTTGTTGTTGATAAGCCAACTGCTGATTTTGCTAGTTGTAACCCTGTTGCCTTTGGTAAGGCACAACTTGACCCTGTGGTCGCATAACTCCAGGATTGTTGCTGTTATTGTACTGTTGTTGTGCTAGTCTATATTTTTTATTATGTTGTCCCCAAATTATGATCACCTTGCCTCTGTCACCCATAGTTGGCTACATAGTTCATATCTTCCTGATAGTGCTAGTTGTCACCTTCCGCACTCCACGAGCATACATATAATTCATTAATGCATGGTGTACATAAGCCTCCATTAGTTGCATCAACTATGTGTACCTGCTGCTTCTAGCCTGATTCATCGATCTTTTTGGTGAGGATACTCATTTGCATCATTAGAGTGGCCATATTTTCAGCTATGGAGTTGTTTGGGGCCAAAGCCACTGAGTGAACTACAGGAGTGATCATAGAGTCTCTTGTCATCCATCTTGAGTTTTGGGCCATTTTATCAAGTAAGATCTTGCATTCTCTCAATGTTTTGCTCAAAAATGCTCCACCCGCTGAAGCATCAACATTGGCTTTTAAGCCATCTGCCAGTCCCATGTAGATCCTCTGCCCCAACATCTGATCTGGAATGCCATGATGTGGACACTTAACCAGCATACCCTTGAACCTCTCCCATGTTGTTTGTGATTTGAAATGATTTTGCTTGTATCTCACGGAACTGCAATTGCGGTTGCCAGATTATCAGCGATAGGTTGTGCCCAATCATATAATGTGTCTTCTGGTACAAGAGGCACCACACCTTGATTGTTTGGTTCATTCGTATTTTTTCTCTTGTTGATTGGATTTTCTATTCCATCATCCATGCCTGGTTCGATTTGTTCTGTCGAGTTTTGTTGTTGTTTGCCTTTCTTGTTTGCACGATTTAGTGCCTTGAAAACTTTCTCAAGATATGATAATGCTTCGAGCAAATCACCAGTTCTCGAGGAGTTCCTAGGCATGCACTTGTAACACCCAAGACTACAAACGTTACAATTTCAATGTACTTGGTTTAAAATGAAGAAAATTGACTACACTAAGAATTCTAGCACTTTTTGTACCTGCAATTAATAACACTGTCAATTACCCGACAACGACGCCAAAATTTGATCACGCCCAACTATGCCTTATAAAAAGGACTTAGCGGTTGTTGCAAATATATTCTGGCTAATAATTCCGGAGTCGAATCCCACAAGGAATTAACCTATTAAACATAGCTACTAGACTCGCACAAATTCACGCAATCAATCTTCTAAAATATTTAAGTAACAATTTGGATGTTTAATAACTAAATATTACGTAATAAAAATGCAATAATTAATAACTAACTACTAACGAGTTGTAGACAAGAATTGGAATGATCTAAGGTTGTGATTTTCCCTATTGTCGGAATCTTTTTCGCTACGTTTTCTATAAATTTCCCTAAGTCTTATCTATCGATCATGAGTACTCTGACTGTCGTAACCCTCTCCTGAGTAACTACTACAATTTACTAGACATATTCTCCCGAATTACACTAGTTGGCATTAAGTACGGCTCACTTGGATCGTACCAAGGTTTCGTTATCCCTAATCCCACCTTTAAACCCTTCGTATTGATCCCTCATATACGTGAGGAGTGATGTTGTTCAACAACTACCTAAATATGCACTTTCTCCCGAGTAATACATACTAAATAGGCACAGTCAATTGAGGACCCTTCAATCAACCACAATAATAATATAGTTGAACAAATAGAGAAAACACTATGACAAATCCATATTAACGTAACAAGAAAACCATCCTTCAATAGGTTCCATCAAAACCTTAGATTAGAAGTTTAGCTACTCATACTCATAGTAACAGTATCCAAAGCATTTTGCATAATTAAATTACAAAGTAAGGATAAAGGGATGTAGAAGTCGATGAATCTAACTCCCAACGGTTGTTCCACGAGCTATCCTTGCCTCCGGTTGCAAAAGTCCTCAAAAGTGGCGTTTTAGGTCTATTTATATGTGTAGGAAAAGACCTAAACGCGTAGGCCGAGTCCTAGTAAAACCATGAGACGAAATAAACCTTTAAAGCTCGGAATGTGCGCGCCTCAGACTTGGCCTCGCGAGGTGTAGCGCCGGCTTGAGCTTTCCCCAGGCCTGGCGTTGCCAGCTCCCACGCATGTAGGACCTCACCTCGCCATCTCCGACGCGAGCTAAAGGCCTGGCGTCGCCAACTCTAGGCCTGGCTTCGCCAGCTTCCTCCTTTGTAAGCTGCTCACTTCTTTCTTTCTTCTTTTCAACTGTTTTCCACCACGCTTTAGACTTTAAGTATTCCTTTTGCTCTACTTTCATCTCTAATTCACCGACACATAAAATAGACTTCATGACGCTCAAATATAGTATAATTTATCATTAAAGCATATAAAATGCCAGGCAAATAATGTACTAAACTATGGAATTATGGCCACACATCAATGCTCCTCAGATGTTTTATTCAATAAACTCAGAATTTGATTGTATTGATCATTAGTGAAGTAGTGATACCCTCTGTTTTCAACAGCTCAAGAAGAACTGTCTCCAACTCCTTGCATAGGATGATGTACACACATCTGTATTATTAATCATGGCCATGGGTTCTCTTCTCCAACCACCTGATTTACCAGCAGCATTACCACCAGGCTTTCCAGCATTGGTACTATTCCACTCAGGTTTGCCAACATTGGTGCCATTCCATCCCTTTAGATTCCCAGTACCAAGGTTCTGCTGCCAATCTCCTTGAGTTCTCACCCCTTCACTATATCTTTTTCTTGGAACAAAATCAACAGGGTAACCAATAAGCTTGTAACAATTTTCTTTAGTGTGTCCTTTTAGATGGCAAAATTCACATTGAAGAGACGGTCTCCTTCCTTTTCCTCTTCCTGCTTGCATAGTTAGTGACTCTTTTTTATCAGTAGTCGCTACATTCACACCCATTTTCTGTTGACTTTCATCTTGAATAATCATAACATAGGCTTGGTTTAGGATAGGTGCATTTGCTTTCATGAGGATTTGTCTTCTCGCTTGATCATAGGAGTCACTCAAACCAGATAAAAATTGCATAACTCTTTGTTGATGCAAATTCTCTGCATGATCCTTTGATTTTTCACAACAATTAGAAAATGGAACCAAAACATATACTCATGTCAAAGTTCCTTTAATTTCAAAAAATATATTGAAATAGAGCTGGTTCATTGAGATAAGGTCGTGATCTCACGATACAATTGAAAAATCCTAACGCGATTTACCTTGTTAAACCTTTCATGCAAGTCCTCCCACACGAGGTGTGCACCAGATGCACACAAAACTCCGCCTAGAAGTTCCGGGGCCACATTGTTGATAATCCATGAGAGAACAATGTCATTGCATGTTTCCCACTGCTCTAGCAATTCTCCTTTATCTGCATTCCTTTTGCAAATTCCAGTAACAAAACCTAATTTCTTCTTCGCTGAAAGTGCCATTCGCATCGATAAACTCCATAGCCCATAGGTCTCCGAGCCTGTGAGCATTACAGGCACCACGACTGAGCTAGGATATCAGAAGGTCCAGTATAAAATGACTATTATGGCCAATTGTCGCCATTTCCGACATTGATGAATCGGTATCTGGCATTGACAATTTCAACAAGGTACAACAGAATTTCGATTAATTGAGAGATAGAAGAACTAGAAATCAGAGATCTAATGCGGTGTGATTCAGGCACGCCGCTCTGATACCATGCTAAAATGTGAGAGATGCTTGAGGTCTTCACTGAAGGAACATTCTAGAGAGAATTTGTGAGCTTAAAATGAGCAAGTCTACTGTTCTATTGCATCTGTGCATCAATATATACAAGAACAAGAAAAGGAAAAAGAAGCTAATGACTAAAATACCCTTAACTCCCCCCCCC